>VZTI01002968.1:670549-718462 GCA_013397865.1 Struthidea cinerea | reverse complement strand
CTACAACTTCCTGAAAGGAGGTTGAAGCCGGGAGGGGGGTCGGCCTCTTCTCCCAGGCAGCCAGCCACAGGACAGGACAAGAGGACATACTCTCAAGCTGCACCAGGGGAGGTTTAGGTTGGACATGAGGAGGAATTTCTTCACAGAAAGAGTTTCTAGACGTTGGAATGGTCTGCCCAGGGTGGTGGTGGAGTCATCATCCCTTGGGGCATTTAAGGAAAGACTAGATGTGTGACTTAGTGGTGGTTCAGTCATAGATTGGACTCAGTCTTCTCAGACGTCTTTTCCAACCTGACTGGTCCTGTGATTTTATCTGCAGGTGCAGAGGCCTCCGCGAGCAGGGGACAATCTACCAGGTAGTCCCACAGCTACCTGTGTGTCAGATAAGGAGCCCACCTTAGCACCTGGCCTGCTGGCATGCCCTATGGCTGCTGGCCCTGCCACTACTTCCAGGACAGCACAGCTCTGAACTCCTGCCCAGTTTGAGACCTTACAGACTCTGATTTCTATGCACTTCCATCTTCAAGGGTGCCATACATGAATATGGTGACACAGTATTCAAAGGATGATTTCAGAGAGGACTGATGTACTGAACTCACTGCCGCCTTACAGAGGAGAGGAATATAGGTCTCATAGAATGATAGACTGGCTTCCTTTGGAAGGGACCTTAAAAATCATCTAGTTCCAACACCCCTGCCATGAACAGGGATACTTTCCACTTCAAAGCCTCATCCAATCTGGCCTTGAACACTTCCAGGGATGTGACGTCCACAGCTTCTCTGGGCAACTAGTTCTAGTGCCTCATCACCCTCACAATGAAGAATTTCTTCTTTTTATCTGATACAAATTCACTCTCTTTCTGTTTGAAGACATTCCCCCATGTCCTGTAACTCCATGTCCTGCAACTCCATGCCCTTGTCAAAATTTCCTCCCCAGATCTCCTATGGGCCCTTTAGGTACTGGAAGGTGCTCTAAGTTCTTCCCAGAATGTTCTCTTCTCCAGGATGCACGGCCCTAGCTCTCAGCCTGGCTTCATAGAAGAGGTACCCCAGCCCTCCGAGCATGTTGATTGCCCTTCTCTGGACTGGCTCCTTGCCTGTCTCTGGGAATGTCTTGATTCCAATTCTGTGACAAAATAGCAATATATTTTAATTTGATCATGAAAATGTCTTCCATTGCAAAGAACACAAACATAGATGATCAGAAAACACTTTTCTCTCATTATTTCCAATATTTCACAAGCATTTCCTATAAATTCAAAAATTTCCCAGGAAAAGCACACAATTTCAACCCCAAGACTCAGCCCAACAAAGCATTTTCAGATGAGTTGGAACAATCAGTAATGAAAAAGAGAGATTATATCCACCTACACAGTGTCTACAGAAAAGTGAAATAAATCTTATGCCTTTTAAAAAACTAAGGGAAAACCAAGTCTTGTTTTCAACTGTGACAGCTGACTTAGAATTACTTTTGCAAGTGGCATAAAAGAGCTTAATTTGTTTTCTAGATGAAGCAGGAGTATGATTTGGTAACTGCTTTCACTTTGACTGGAAATTAAAATTTGTGGGATTGCCTTACAATTGACAGAAAAAAAGTCAGAGGTACTTCTTTTGTAAAACCGGTTTTAGTCCCTTTGCACACCTACAGAGCGTGGACCATACAGTTCATAGCAGGAGTAGAATACAAGGCAAATCTGTTGCTAATAGCATGAGGTGCTGTCTGGCTTCTTGCAAAGGTTAAGGCACATATAAAACCATCTTTGCAAGACGGCATTTAGACTTTCAAGTAGCAAACTACCATTAAATGATTAAACAAGAGTAACTTAGAAGTTCCACGCTGACTAATTGCCTAAAACGTGCACAATTCCCTCTTGCTTGTGCCTAGGCAACCAAAGCAACTTTTAGAGGATACATACATACAATTACATAGCAAATATCCTTTCAAGTAGTAATGGTGAAGCAAAAACCCCCAGTGATCTAATTACTCATGCACAAGTTGCCATAGTGTGTTAATTTGCTATCTAGATTAAGAACATCCAAACTGCATTCCTATTGCAGTTCCAGTTGTGGTGGGGAGAACAGGGTCTCCTGTTTTCACATACAGTATTCCTTCTTGCAAAGACAGAAGTAATAGGATTGTGCAGTGATACCACTTGTAGTAAAACTACTTGCCAGAAATATATTGTGGAATAAATCCTTCCCAAAAGGAACAGCTTTCTTTATGCCATCCCCACAGGAGCAAAATGAGAGAAGAACTAAAGATGCTGATTCTGGGCTGTGCTGTTCTCTGGGTATATCATAATTTTGCACTTCCTTGACTTCTGCCAATAATTTTGTCCATATTGATTTCTTCACAGAAATATTTTTTCCATTACTGTCTTTCCTCCATAAGACAGTTTAATGTGGAAGTGTGCCTTTCTGATATTAATGCCTAGCAACAACACCTTCATACAGAATTCTTTTCAGGTTTTAAGAGCTATTCCTCATTATTCATGATTTTTAAAGCACTATTTATTTTCAGTTCCATATCCTATCTTCCCTATTCCAAAAGATGACTTTTTGTGGCTCAGGTTAATTAAGACCCCCTTTTTCTATTTCTCTCCCAGTTTCTTTTGAGGATCTTAAAATAATTAATACCAAATAAAATAATCGTATTTTGAAATATGGCAAGTGCCCCTTCAGGGGAGATAATTAAATGCAAAGACTATATTAAATAAGCTTGCCCAGGTGTTTCATTGAATGAAGTAAATTTGTTTAAACATTATCTTCTGTAGGAAGGATTAGGCTGCTCCACCATTTTTCTGCATCTAAATTCATCTCAGGGCTTATCAAATTTGCTGAGTGCATGTCTGCATTTACAAGGGATTGAGTCATGTTAACAGAGGTTCTCACTGGAAACAGAAATGCTTCCAGGCATCCAACATGCTTTAAGGTTAGAAGCATAATCTGATAGAAAAAAAAAAAAAAATAAAAAAAGACAGCAGATAATGAAGTTTTTAAGTAGAGAGTTAGACAAAGAGAATTTAGATTCATTCATTCTTGTCATAATGGTCATATTTGATACTTCTTTTCAAAACAAAATCAAAATAAGGCAGTTTTAGCTGTAGGACATTCACAGGCTCATTTTTGTGCCAACATCCTCCTGATATATTGTATCATAGCAATATGTAATAGCCTCTTGAGGGACACTGCTGTCCAGCCCAAAGAAGACGACAGGGAAGAAATGAACTCTCCGTTATAATCAGAGTTAAGGTACTCTGTGGAGTGGTATATTATGGGAATAAGTATGCTCACCTGGAGTCTGAGATTCTACTCCATGTAAGGTAAAGCAGGTGCAAATCCAGGGTCCCCAACAACCCTGTGGGAAGACACCACTTCTGGCCAGCTTAGAGCATGCCTATGTGTCTCTTGCCTATTTCAAAGGCTTTTATTTCATTATAGTGTGAAAAATATTCAGGATGTACAAGCTCAGATCTTCAGAAGCCATGGTGGTTTTTAAGTCAGCCAGCTGCAATACAGCACAACCTACTCTCAGTAGCAGTTGTAAGAAAACAATAAGCCTAGAAATTGGGATACAAAATCTTAGAGGGTACTTGGGCAGTGGTGACACCCAACCAACTAATAAAATGTCGGTATCTCAATAATCAGCTAGATTTGCTGGGATGAGAGGTATTGTTAGGAGGTGTATTACACAGCTGATCTCTTTACTAGTCCTGTGCAGTATGTGCAGTTCAGGCTCTGGCACAATCATCCGTGCACTGTTACAGCTGCCCTGGATGCTGTCCTCAAGTACATCTAAAAAAGGCATCATCCAGAGCTGATGCTTTGTTTGTCAGTGTAGCATCACAGGTAGCAACCACATTTATAAGGACTTCTCAGCATAATTTGGTCTCTGTTCTACCACGTGTAGATGAGCCATCAGGTAACGGTACAGTCGAGTAGCATTCATCACAGCTATATCTCAACTCAAGCCCATGTCAGGGCTGTCAGATAATAGGGACTTATGACCAACATCAGTCTTCTTTGTTGACAGCTTGAATACTGATCTGTCTTCCAGTGCAATTGGGCTTCAGTGGCATTTGAATGAAACTCACTCTAGTTCTGCTAAAAGAAGGAAAATGATATATGGGTTTATTTCCAAACATGCCCATGTGTGAATTAGGTGAACAGAAATATTATACGTGTACAGGTTATGTGCAAACATCCATCCACAACTGCCAGGCACATCTCTTCTTGGTGTCCAAAATTAAGGGCCTCTGTGGATTGCATGTACATATTGTCTCCATTACTGTACCTAGCCCTGGTTCCATAATATGAAACCCTATATTAATTTATATTAAATGAATACATTAATCCAAAGGATGCCAGCCCTCTCTGCAACTTCAAAACCATTATTCTAATAAGTAATTTTCTTCACATAATAGCAAACTCTCAATACATGATCTTTAGTCAACAAGACTGATGTGCACTGAAGTTCCTGTTCACAGATTTATCTTGCTTACTAGATAGAAACATGAAAATGGTATATGTTAGTGAGATATTTCAGAATTAACACTTTAATCACTGCAATTAGTTATAAATCTCTCGGATTGCCACCTTATGTAGGTATTTGCAATTAGAGTGCAGAATAAATCTCTGCCTGGGGACTCTGGGTAACCCAAAGCAATACAAGAGTATTGTCAAAAGACCAGACAGGCTCACTAGGAACAGTTTAACTCTGTTTGAAGCTTTGTTGTATGCAGGTCAAGGTCACCGAGTCACTACTCCCTCTTTTGAATTTTGGATTTAAATTTCCTGACGGGAAAATGAACAATGTTTCTTTTGCCTATTGAAAGACTACTGTGAAAAAAGATCGAGGCTTGTCTTGGTGCTTGGCAAACAGCTCAGCTTTCAGCAGTAACCTTAATTTGTTGTATCTGGTTCTATCTTTTGGGAGAGTTTGGTGATGTCTAAGCTAAGAAACCTTCAATTTCTACAGAGCCAGTAGACCAGTGACCCTTTATATGATTTCACACACATAAAGCATTACTTCAAAATTGTAATTTTATAAATCAAGGCCCTAATATTCCACTGCAGATCACCTTGCTTAGTCACTGCAACCAGGAGAGATCAAATTTCTACACAAATATAACACCCAATTTAACTTGAAAGCTGAGGCCAGTCTCAACCAAGGGAATTTCTGCTCATGCTATAAGTTTTGAGACCAGCCCCATTCTATAGATGCACCATCTGAAAGAGGCTGAGCAAATACCCATCAGTGGAACCCAAACATATGATTAATATACAAAAATTACTCTTAAGGACCGAAGTCCAGATAAAGCAAGACTGTAAGACACTTAAATATCACATCCAGCTTCTTTTAGAGTCATCCAGAAAACACCTTATTTTTGTCAGCACTGTAGTATCAGACCCTATATTCTGGCAAATAACGGGCATGATACTGCAAGGTTACCTGCAAGGTTATCTTGAATTTGTATTTGGTCTGGAGTTTAGAAGACTCAGTAACTCACAATACCATCAAAGCCAAAGTGAAATAGTCTTCTCTCATCCGCTTTTCTTTCTGCACTGCATGAAGTTGGCTTGCAAGCAAATGAAAATAATTTTATTTTCTCACCATTCCTGCGCTCTCAGCCATGTCCCTCAGAAATAAATATGGGGTTTTTTTTGGTCACAGAATCTTATATTTTGCTCAGAGAAATTTGGCATAATATTCAATGAAAAGATTAATGGAATAGTACTTGGTGTAACTATTGAGTAAAACTCAGATACCATGCTAGTGCACACAGCACAAATACCAGGGGCCTAATATTCTGTAAATTGGGTGAAATGGGAAGTCCATATTCACAATTCATCCTGATTAACTTGAGGGAAAAAACCAAGAGGCTAAATACTTATTCTAAGCTAGGGGGTTTTTAATATTTAGTAGTGAATTTTACAGCATTCAGCTTTATATCAATCAACTTCCTGCATTATCAAGTACTATTGATGATTTGATATTTATTTAGTTGTTATTGTATCATAGTCCCCGTACACACTTATGCTGCTCTAAGTCAGAGCAACACTACTGAAGCTGTCCCAGAGTAAAACTAGTGTGAGTGGAAGCATTCAGAGAATCATCCTTAAGACATAAATATATCACTTTGTCTGCCACAGAAACATTGCCAGCTTTAGGGTGAATGTGGCTACTGTTCAGCAGGGCACAGCAACATTATCCAGCAATGTGAAACAGGAAATGAATTAAAAAAAAAACCACATCTAATTGATATTTAAATATGATAGGATGTAATTACTCATGCTGGAATTCATTCAAAGCATCAGCACTCTGAATGCTCCCTTATTTAAAAAAAAAAGGAAAAACTACAATCAGTTCTTTACTGTCCACCAACAGAGAAGACTTAGGTTTGGCAGCTGATTGTTAAAAAATTGCTTCAATACATATTTCTATGTTTTCCCTGTCTTATGTTTGTTAAGATATATTGCTTCAAATCTACATCTGAAAAAAGACAGTGGTAACTCGATTAAGCAGTACTCAGAAGTTTAGAAGCCCTTTACAATTTTAAAATTAATTGTAAATGGTTCCAGCTTGTATTCATTTTCACAGCACTTCTGAGGGAAAATTAAACAGCAGAACCACTTCACACATGCTGAGACAACAAAAAGTTTTTTGGCAACTCATATTTAGAGCTAATAGCAAAGCTGAAGTATACATGGTATTGTTTGATCCTCATTTGAAACACAACACCATGACTAATGCAAATGTGTCTTCGTGTGATCTGGGCTTGTCTGGCCAGGAAATGAATATGTGAAAAGAAGGAAGTCAGATAGTAGTTTATTTCTAAAGAGCTCTGTCATTCATCTAAAAACCACTGGTGAGCATCATCTTTCCTAACTGCCTGTCAAGGGAGCACACCTCTAACTTGAACAGAGCTGGAATCTGAGCCCTTGAAACTTAAAAAGTAAGAATTCCTAAATATAAATCCTTAATGACCAGAGAGCAGACAGGCCAACATGTTAGCCAACAAACAAAAAAGGGAAAATTATCATTAATATCAATAAAAACATCTCAGATCTACTCTGACTCATGTATGTGTGGGTAAAAGGTAGAGGAAATTAATATATCCAGAAAATTTTAACATTTGTAGAAAAAACCCTGATCTTTGTCATTGTCTCTCTTTAAACACCCCATTACAGAGGTGATCTCCAGCCATTCAGCTCAGCTCTCTCTGCCATTTATACACCACTCTGCTCCATTTAAACTCAACCCCTTGATGGACACTAACTCTGATGGACACTTTTGTCTGCACTGATTGAATTTTAAAACTTGTGACAAAGAGTTAAGAATGTAATCCTAGAAAACTCAAGCAGATTAAAAAAATAAATAGAAATAGTAATGTAAAAAAAAATTGGGTTTAAGAGGTTTATTTTTGTGTGTGTATCTTTTGAGCCCCTAGGTTGCATAATATTCTTAATTTCACTTTTTATGAATGCAAAATAGCAACTTCGTTCATACATGCACACCGGGGAACACATGTACGTGAAAACAGAGCCTGAGGTGGCCTGGCATTCTAGCACTGTCTGAGTCCAAAAATCCTGTAAGTCATACTTCCAAGACATAAGATTCTCCATTTGCTAGTTTAGACATCCCATCTACAAGCACTAGCAGTGCCATCCCTTGCATTACCTAAGGTGGTTTTGACATCTGACATTTTTTTAAACCAATTTCTTAGGCTGTATCTCTTCTGGGAAGCTTCCTTCTCCTTGTTACAAAATTACAATTGCAAGTTATATGTGAATCTCCAGTGCGGAGAGAGGACAATTCTCATTTTATCAGCTGATTATTTCACAATTCTCGTTTTATTCATGATTATTCTTAAGTGGTTTAAATCCAGCATCGACATAGCTGACAGATACCAAAATCTGGGGTCCTGGTCCCCACAACTGGTAATTCAATGTAAATAAAAGAGATACCTTTCTGCACCTAATTGCCAGCCACTGGGAGACTTAAAATTCAGAGGTCCTTGGGTGAAATGCATCCCATGGGCACAAAATGATCACGTGCCTCTGTGCTGATCCCACCCAGAGCTGTATAATGGATGTTGTACCACATATATAAAACTTAGATGCTGAACAGAAGAGTGCAGAGCTGTGGCAAACACAGCTCTGGCTTGAAACACAATAGAAGAAAGTGCAGCAAAAATGTTTCAGACAATTTAACCCAAAACACTGACTGTACAAATTTAACTGAGTATGCTTGATGAAGATGAGACTAATAAAAGCCCAGCTGCTTAGCACTTTTGACTTTCAGCACTCACTGCTTATGTGCAAGATGATTTTGCTTTCAAATTGCACGTTGCTGGCTGGAGATTAATAGGTAGACTGAACATATGCTCTCTGTCTTGTTTTAGGAGAAAAGAATAACCAAAGTTAAAGAAGTGAAGTCTGAAAAGCAGCCTCTATAATGCAAACAAATGAATTTTGTTTCAAAACAAAGGCAGCCTCTTCCTCTCTGCAACGATTAATATTAATGGAACATCTTTCATTTTTACTGACGAAAAAGTGATGAAAAAGTCCAGTTCTGCATTACTTAGCCTCTTCCGTGCCTTAAGCAAGACAACCAGACAATACCAAACAGACCTTCCCCTTTTTTAGTTTTTTTTAACATACTTTCATGAAGGGTCTTAGCAATTTTTCTAAGTCAAAACAGAATAAAACAGCATAAATACAATTTAGTTAATACTGTTAGATTATGATATCTCCATCCTCTCTCTAGAATGATGCCCAGTGGCATCAGTTTTCATTTCTAAAAATAATTTCGTACCCATATTTTTTTTTTGCCACAATGAAAACTAGTGACAAACATACCACCAATAGCATTTGCCAGGAAAATCCTTCAAAAGGACATATCTGCATAAAAAATTGCGTTAACATTCTCATACATATTTGCTCATTTTTGGAGACATGCAGTTCTGTCTTAAGACCCTGGATTGGTGGCTACAGAGGCTGACAAAAATACTGTAGTAAAGGATGTCAAATGTTGCTCTGTGAAGTTATTTTAAGGGCTTGTTAAGGTGGATTGCAGAATTAACATAGGTTACACGACCCTGTTTTAAGAAAAATCATTATTAGAGGGTGCTTGACTTAATTTTTACAGGGCTGTTATTTTTGTGCTTTATACTGTATTAGCTTATGGGCTAAAATAAACCACATGGCTGATGAAGTAAAGGTGAAACTTGTTTTTTCCTGTAGAAAATTTCTAGTAGAATTTCTAAAGTTGGTCACTTGCTTAGAGAACTTGGTGTCCTGCTGCTCTGGCACCTTAAATTAAGATGGCCCTGCATGTGCAAGTCAATACATATTTGCAAGGAAGAAAGTGACAAAACAGCCATGCTCTTTTCTATAAATCATACATTTCCCTTTCTTTTTAATTGCACTCAGAGGAGCACATGGGCTGCAGATCAAAAATGGGGGGCCATCACTTCCCTCCCCAGCCAGTTCAACAGTGGCATTCAAGTGTTCCAGACGCAATTCAAACTGCCCTTTACACTTAGTAATCAATATCACTAATGCTTGACTCCCCATTATAAGTGGTTTTTACACTGTCAAAAGAAGATGAGGCTAATGGGAATCTACACCGTCCCAATGGCTCCATAGACACTGAGTCCCTGCACCCCTTCTTAGCCCTCTGAGTCATCCAGTACCAACATCCTACGCAAACAAAAACTCCCAGTACATAAAATCAACCTCTTGAGAAAAATTGTGCTGTTCCTCAGAAAGAAACCAAAGTATATGGAAGACATTGCCAAAGCTCCATTTGCTTACACCTGCATGGAATTATCTTAGTGAAAATTTAGAGAAGCCAAATAACCCTAAGAAGGAAATGTTTCCCATCATAAAGAAATACCCCACCAGTGGCTCCCTGCCAGCCCGGTCTGTGAGAAGAAAAGGAGGACACCAGCTCCTCTAGAGCAGCACAATCAAAACCAGGTAGCAGTCATTCTGCCTACTCAAAAATCACTCCATTGGAGTCTCCCTGGTGCAAAACCTGTGTTGTGGCCCAGGTACTGGCCAACAGCAGGCTAATGCCACTATTCCTAGGTGTACTTGTGAATATTGTTTTAGTGAGTTACTGCCATTGTTGCAATGAGGTTAATCACAGAAATAAAATAAGCAGAATATAGCCAAAGCCAAGCATGACTGATTTTAAGTAGTACCAAACAGGGGAAGTTGTTAAAATTAAAATTCTAAAAGCATGTGTTATATTTCTGTTTCGTAATAAGAATAAAAACAATAGTCTGGAAAACGAAAGTTTTATTTCCTGTTTTCAGTGCTAAGAACACCTACATGGAATAATTCCATATTCATAGCTGTTTCTCCTCTACAGCAATTATCCATAAGCTGACATGGAAGTCAACACACAATACAGTCTAGTGCAGTGAATGGAGTTATTATGAGACTGTAAGAATTTTTGTCTTCTTTGCAATCCTCACATTAGCTACTGGCCATTATGGATTTGTAATAGAAGGAGATGACCCAGCAATCTGCACAGCCCATATAGTGCATCACATTGTCTCACTGGGACTTGGTGAGCTGCTCACAGTTTATGGATACAGCAGAACTAAAGCGGAGTGTAAATACCTAAATGTCTTCCTTGCTTATGTCATTCCTGAGCATTAGCTCTCCATCTGTAGAATATTGTCTGAGCTGCTACAGATATGTCTATTCAAATGTTCCTTAATATTCAGCTGACTGTGCCTTTTTGACATGTCCCATCAAATAGCCAATAATGATGTATTTTTTGGCATTCCTAAAACTGCTTCCCATGTCTCTCAATTACTTGCCCCCAGCAAAATGGCTGCAGTTATTAGCTTGTGCTTCACTGTGTCATTTGTGTTATTCTAGTTCGATGTGAAGTATGACTTCCTGCCACTTATTTGCTGATGGCAACTAGCTGCCTTTCCTTCCTCCCCCGAGGTTTTGTTTCCCCTCTGAAACATACTAGATTTTTTGCTGGCCAGAAGCATAATTATTCTTCAATGTCAGTAAAGTCCTCAGTTTCTGTTCTGTTTAAATTCTGTTCACATCCAGCATACAGGTACTATACTTACTTCGTAAAAAATAAACTTAATTATATTGGAGTATAATTAAGAAGTATTTTCAAAGTACCAAATCCAAACAGCATACTGTCTGATATGGTCAAAAAAAGACAGCCATAGAAAAATTATTTGGAACTTATGATTATGATTTGTTGTTGTTGTTGTTGATCACCTTAGATTGCAGCCTTTGATTCCAAAATACAATTCCATATTAACATATGCACAGTTATAATATGCACAGTAATACAAACTGCCTTGGCAGAGGTTTTTAGTTTGTTTTTGTGAAGAAGAATGAGTGTTGAATTTAATCTGCTTAGAATCAGCCAAAAATAAAGCCCACTGAAAATCATTTGTGTCTGTGTTATTTCCATTTGTCAGAAGAAAATAACAATTTTGTAGATTTTTTTAAATTCAATGTCCATTAAACAGTGATTACAGAAGAAGTCTTTTGTCCATTTCTGGGTATCACACATAGCTGTCCCGGAGTTTCTGATGAAACTGGTGGGGGATTGTAAACTCTTAACAAGAAACTGAAAACAAATAAAATCCAAACTGTGAAAAAACCCCCCAAGAAAAAAAGAGCTGAAGTCAGGATAAAAGGCAGTCAAAGCACAGAGGCAACAGAAGCATGTCTATCCCACATAATCCCATGTTCTGGCCTACTTCATTACTCCTTTTACTGTTTTCTGTACATTGTTTTTCCAGACTGTGCAATTAGATGATTGTTTGTTGACTGTACATATTACAAGCTGTACTTCAGCATTCTAATATTTCCTATCTGTTTAAAGGACAAAGTGTGCCCAGGCCTCTCAGTGTTCAGCTTTGCATCCCCCCATGAGCAGTCATCCTTCCCCTCCATACTCTGTTTGGCAAAGTGGCAGCTCTAATCCTTCAAACCACAAATGGGTCTGACATGATGAGTTTGGGATGTGAACAAAGTCTGTAGCTGAACAGCAAGAACAGATATGAAACCAGCACAAAGATCATTCTAAACCTCTGGGTTTGCAATAAACAGTGCCAGGGACCATCACTGGGAAAATGGTAAATTCTGTGTTGCAGGACACAGTTCACACGCTCGGGCTGGTCCCTGGCCATATGAGCCAGTGTTCTCACAGGCCACTCCCGAGGACATTTACAGGGATGAACTCCTTGAGGACCATTCCCAGCAGGCAGTGTGTGCCCCACCACATTGTTTTATAGCCTAAGACTGTTTACATGGGCAAGGTACATCTTGCCTGTTGGTCTCTTTATCAGTAAACAAACCTTAATACTTTTAACACACTAATACGGGTGTAGCTTTACAGCCCTAGCATCCCCTAATGTGCCATAGGGGTATCTACCCTAGATTCACTATTATCTAATATGTCACTGTGTTAAGATTTGGTCACAGGAAAAACCACAATTGTGATTCATCTCTGACCAAAAGAACCTTTAAGTTCAGTGGCACAGCAGCCAGCAGTTTAATTGTATACCATATGCTCTTTTATTTGTATATACTGGGTTAGATGTGTAAAGTGCTCACGCCACTTTATGTTGTCGAGGTAGAATTGCTCAGCATTCATTTGTTATTTTACACAATGTCAAATTTAAAAGGTTTAGGATGAGAAATGTGAGAGAAAGTGATATAAACAGATTAATAGAGAACCGTTTAGACCAATTGGTATTGTGCATCATCTAAATGGATATTTATTTATTATTTATACCATTGTTTATTTGCTACAATGTTCTTCTCACACTTTTTCTTTTTTTTTTTTGGTAGCAAAAATTCAACCTCTGTCTGGACTACATTTCAGACTAGATAGTAGTAAAAATGTTCAGAGTATATTTTCTTTGTTACCACGACTGCTTTTAGAGGGATTCCACAGCTTGACATGATCTGGGAAGAAGACATTCATAAGAAAGTTTGTGGAAGATTGAGAGACCTGTCATTTAGAGAGACCAGCTATTGACCTGGTAATAGAGGCAGGAAGAAAGCACCATTGGACTGTCTATCCCAGCTCTTTAGTTCCCAGTCTATTCTCACAGTAACATATTTATTCCGCTTATGATTTGCTCCTAAAATCAGGCTTACAGTCTGCAGCCTAACATAAAAGCAACACAGAAATAGTTGCAAGCTTTACAAAACAACACAAATTACTTCTCACAACATTAATCAATTGGCCTACATTTTACTGGGGAAAAGTCATCAGCGTAGATAATAATCATTAAAAAAAGAAAACAAATCTGTTTCTCCATCCGGTTCAATATTGCTAAACAGCAAAGAAATGAGAAAACAAAACCAAACATTGTGAAAACTGTTTATAACCAAGATAGCTGGGTAAAACAAGCAATTTGAATACATTCTGGAAGCAGCAAATGTCCCTCAAAATTGCCTGCATCTGATGGTTCACATGTATATGCCATTCACATAGAAATCAATGTAAAACTGTAACTATACTTTCTATTGCTCAGCAACTCAAAGAACCTCAGCATGAGTCTCACAGAAGAAAAAGAGAGGCTGATATTTTTACCTTGGCACCTGTAATTTAACATGAACTGCAAAAAAAAGGACATATTTAAAAATGTTTTTTTATTTGTTCCAACAACTCCTGAAAAGAAATTGTTTTAGGCTTTGCTTTGAGTTCAGTCCTGCAAAGTGCTAAGAAAGAAATCCTGGTGTCACCTCAGACACAGCTTAAAAAAAACATCATGAAAAAGAAACCTCACATCCACCACACTTACCTTACTCGTTGTAGCATAAGACTATACAGCACCTCTGAAGTAAATGCATCAAAAATTGGCTTCATTTTTAGCACAAGTGAGAAGCAGACACTGCAGAAAAAAATTCACCCTCCTCATCTGTATGTGGGGAGTTTGGCCCCACTTACACCCAGAGCTTCAAGCATTTCCCTGTAATGGTGCCAAAGGAGTGGTTTTTGGTAAGTGCTTTTGAACAAGCTCCTCTGAATGAAGCCTGCAGAAGCTAATTTCAAGCCATATGAAATTAAGAGATTCAGATGGTAAAGTGGGGAGAGGTTAAATAACTTTAAAGCTACAATGGTAAATTTGCCTACTTCATAAAAAAAGTTTCTATCTGTAATGCTGCAAGGGATGGAAAAATCTGGTTTTCTCTTGGCAAATTATTTCAGCTGTCCTAGGCAAATTCCCTACCTAATTAAACAGGTGATATACATGTAGCCTTTAAAGTCAGGGTATCTGCCTGCAGGGATCACCATGTTTCTAAAAGATACACTGTTAATTAACAAAACTGTTAGGCTTGGTCATTAAACAAAGCAAGAAGTAGAAGCTCCCCAGCATAGTTCTGCTGCAAACAGCTTTCGAAACAGCGAGGTTTCAGCCAAAAAATGTACCATTTAATACACGGTAGCAATGGCAAGAGGGACAGGTAGTAGGAAGGAGGCCGAGAGCTGCCCCTGACTGATGAGTTAAGCACTTCTCTGCTGTCTAGGAGGCCAGCAGAAATTGCGATGGTAACTTTGGGAATCAGCAACGCTGGTGAAATGGCTACAGCTTTTCACCTGTGGAGCCAAGGGCTCTTGTATCCCAGCACACAACAGCATTAAAGCAATTGGCAAAGTGCTGTCCACATCATGCATCTTGTCCTTATCAATGCTCTTGGGCACAAAACAGTGGAAGGGCCATGCAAACATGAAAGTGAGGTTAGGAAATGAGTTTCCCAGTTGTAACTGCAAAGGAACAGGATTTATATTGCCCACACTGGCATTTTACTGCCCCTGCAGCTTTGATGAGGCTTTGACGTGGTTACATGTGATCAGTCTCATGTGAGGCAAGGGAGACCTGACAGGGGAGTTGGAGTTGCTGTGGGGTGAGAGCAGAACTGGTGAGAAACACCCCAAGCTCTTTCCAAGAGCACTTTGGCAGAGTGGGAGGATGTTTTTCAGAGGGTTCATCAGCATCATAGCCCAGAGGTCTGCACCTTAACCTAACCCACATAAGCAGCTGTCTTAGTCTGAGGTGACTGAGCTATCTTGGAAGAGGTACAAGAAAATCCTACATATTCAAGGTAGTGAAACTGGGATTTTTTGTGCCTGGTTGAACTTAAATAAATGAATAATGTTTTTGTTTGTGGTGTATGGTTTGGCTAATGTAGTTTATGGCTATCAGCAGCTCGTGACATTGCAGAAACAGTAACTCTATGGCAGGGTCCAAGTGACAGAGCTGACAGTAAGCAGTGTACTTCAGGAACCTAGTTATGCTCTACTCAGGGCTGCTCACTGCTTCAGCCCCGAGCACAGCACAGATTGGAAAAGCATGGCTATGCCCTAAGCCCACCTTAGCCCACATTGCCTTCACTCTCACACACACATTCCAAGGAATCTAGTTAGTGCTTCTCCTCTTAATACTGAAATTACGATGGGATCTGATTAACCTGCTCCTGGTGGATTCAAAACAGGCCCAGCATCCGTGACTTGCACAGTCAAGAAGAAGGCGGGAGGTATCTTTCATGTTTGAGGGAAATTGTATCTTCATCTGGAGAAGCTGGTATTTCTGAACTCAAAAATAAAATATGATGCCATGAAAAATGTCTGTGGCCTACATTACTTGTTAGATTTTCCATCACTCTATGAATGCAGGAAACACTGCCAGCCCATTTACACCTTTGTGGCTCAGTAATGAAAGTCTTTTGTGAAGGAAAAAGAAAGAAAAGCCTAGAAGAGCTAAGTCTAGGAGCTAGTCATTACTCTTCTTGTCAGTGGCTGTATCTCTGTGAACTTTATAAGTAATTCATGATAGTCCTTTTTGGTTTTCTTACTCCACAGCACAGTGGGACTATCCATTGAGACTGTGATTCCTTCTTGGGCTTTACAAAGAGTCAATGGTGGGCCAAGAAGAGACAAAGGATGTTTGTGAGTCTGTTGAACTGAGGGGCTATTACATTTTTAGCTAAACTTGAGAGGAGGAAAACGTCATCTAGAGACAGAAGGAGCATACTCAACCCATATGTCAAAGCCTAATAAATCCTGTCTTTAATTTTGGGATAGTAAATGGATCAATTAAATGGATGTTCCACTCCTGAATGAACCCTTGTAGTTTTTATCCATTTGTGGCATAAAAGCATTTTACTGAGTGGTAACTAGGGGCTGAGAAACAAAGGACTCTTGAGCCCACTTTCATTTCCTTTTCCCAAAGAGCTCGAGTCTGAAATAGTGTTCAGATTAAACCAGAAATTAGGACTCCACACTTAAGCAAAGTAATAAATGAAGCCCCTCTGCAACAGTGGCACTTCTGGCTAAATGATAAAATATGTAGACAAAAGCTTTTCATTTGGAGCATTTCGTGAGAGTATTTCTAAGAGGCAAGAGCACTTCAGAAGCCAAGGAACATTTTTTTCCTCCCTTTCACAAGAAGTAATTCTTCTATAGAGCATAGAAAGTGGCAAGGGACATAATTTTCCTTCCCACTCTGGGGAAGGTGATAGGCTCTCCTCAGAGCCAGGAAAACAGGTGAAGCCAAATGCTGACACTGTGCCTGCAGCGCTGATTCACCTGCACAGAGTTACACCATAAGCTGAGCAGTCCCAAAGGCACGGATGAGCATGCCAGCACCAGCATGACTTCACCTTTGCATGGCCAGGGTGGAAGAGCAGGCTTCATCCAGTGTGGCATTGCCCAGAGGTGATATCTGTTTAACGTCAACAGCTGGGGAGAAGAAAGGAAAAGCAGAGGGCATCATGACAAGGGTCTTCTGAGGCACCTGGTGCCATGAGCCAGATGTGCTCTGCCCCAGCTGCTGCCCTGACTCAGCAGGTGTGCACAGCAGGCCAGGGAGCCACACTTTCCTGAAATGAACCAGGAGTGCAGCAATCCCCAAAGAAATATGTCATTAAGGACAGCGACCCTGCTCCTGGCACCATTGCAGTTTCTTCCTGCTCTCCACAACTGATAACACATATCAAAGGCGGAGATTTCAATTCCTGCCAGTTTTTGACCCTCCAACTTCCACCTTCCTCCCACAGATTCACAAAATACCAACTACCTCCTCATCTCAGAGTTACAGCTGGTTCAGCATGTGAATATTTGCTCACTGCAGCAACAAACAGGAAAAGTTAGATTTAATTTTGTTTGTGTGACTATCTACTTGCCTGTGTGATGTCATTAACAACACCTGGGATCTGTAGCTCATAAATCACCAAGAGAATAAAATAAATCACCAAGAGAATAAAAAGTTTCAGCACGTCCCGTAAGAGGTAGGCTGATCAGGACATTGGAGAAGAAAAATTAGTTGTGACTTGCATTTACACAGGGATCTTTGTAAGTGTCCAGGCTCCAGAAAAGGTTTTGCCCCACCTTTTTCAGATGTGGGAACACTGCAACATCGAGAGAGCAAATAACTACACTGAGGTCAGTCTTCAGTCAGCTGTAGAGCAGGACACAGGTGCTGGGGCTTATTTACATCATCCTCTGCCACCAACACACAGTGACTCAGCAGTGAAGCCAGTTTCAGAAACCAGCTCCAAATCCAGTTCATCAAAGTCACACTGACTGATGGAAGATGCCTGTGTATCTCATGAATAAGCTTGCTCATTCCTGCTCCCTTCATGACCATGTCCCTCACCTGCAGGGCATGGTGCAGAGAGATTGTCAGGTTTCTCACGTTCACCTGGCACTCAGTTATTTGAAGCCTGCATCACACAGAATCCCATTTACATAAGGAGCTTTGCAAGGCATCTCCAAATCAAAATCACATGAATCAAATCCACGGGTGAAGTAGCTAACAAGTACAGTCATAATGGAACAGGGACTATAAGCTTTCAGCTCAGTTTTAGAGAAATAAATAAGCATACACAAAGCCCATCTGCCTGACTGCAGCTTGCCTATCGTCTTTGAACCCACTAAACACCACCAACCAAACACAGAAGTGAAGACAACTGAGATATCAGGCCTTTGCAATTGCTGCAAAAATAGATACTCATGTAAAAAAGAGATGTCAAAAGTACTCCTATTGTAGGAAAATTTGCCTTTATGGACCACTGAAGACTCCACATACAAATAGTTTATTTGCAAAATATCTAATCTAAAGGATTTACTGATTTATCTGACAGAGTAATTACTGTTAAAAAAATGGAAAAGAGAGAGTTCCTGACAGTGTAACAAAAGTTTTAAAGGAAGGCAAATTAGGGGTGCCTAGATTTCCAGACACAGCATCCCTCTAAGAAATAAATCCCAAATTAGTCAGTGCCATAAATAATCCTCTAAGAGCCTATGCTTCTGAGATTGTGGGCTCAATTATTTTTGCCATGAGAGTTAGAAGAGATTAAGCAGATAGGAACAGAGCATGCAGATTAAGGAAAAAGTGGTTTGCTCAGCAGATGTCTTGTCGAAACCATATCCTTTAATCTGAAGTACAAACACACTAAGACCAGCATTGCAATGATCTGTTTTATCCATTAGAGCATGGAGTATTCTGGGGCACAGCAGCAGGGAATATGAAGGAAGTACAGTCATTAGGGCACAGCGGAACTATGTGGTGAATGTCTTTCTGTGAAAGGATAAACGTGCTTGTCTAGGTTGTTTCCCATCAGGAGAAACTGGGGAGCTGGGCACAGCCCTCTCCTGTTGTTGACACTCAAGCAGGGTTGTGGTGCTCTGAAGATGCATCAGGGATGGACTCATCTCTCCGCTAGACTTTTTTCAGGAAAGGATACTCTGTGCAGAGCCCATGAGCCAAGCAGCAGGCTGGGAACAGGACCAGTGGTGTGACTCCAACAGAAACCACCCCAGTGCCTGGGAAGCGGGAGACAGAACAAACTCATCTCTCTCCAGAGAGCGTTGACAAATGCAGAAGATTAACTTGGGCATTGAGCTCAACTCCATGGCTGAGACTTGGGAGTCTGAAGAAATCTGTAGCCCGAGAGACTGAAGAGGAGGCTAAGAAAGTGGAAATCTTAAGTTCTGTCAGTGTGGTCACTCACGTGACATGTAAACTTGTCTACGTGAGAAAATCTTTCATTTTTGTCAGCTGTAATACAGTGCTTTAAAGTGTTTGTTCACACAAAATTAAAAATAGCAATTTTTTTTTGGTCCAAGTGTTGGATAGATTCAACCTGCTCTTCCACAGTTCAGAGGAGACTTTGTGCAATCAGGAGCTGTCAGGAACCAGAGACTGTAGACAGTGTTTTGCAATGTAAATTCACAGTTCAATCATGGAGTTGAAAGCATATCTGCAAGAAAAGTGACTTTTTCAGCAAGAGACCTGGAATAAAAAGACCATTGACAATTCTAGCATTTGGTTCAGGCTGGCTGCAGTCACTACATTGCATCAAGCTAGCCCAAGGAGGGATGGAACTTACATTTCTCTGCAAACTCTTAGCCTAAGAAATACCTTTGTTTCTTCCTCCTAATGTAATTAAATTCTGTTTAGAATTTATCAGAATTTGCCTGAAGATTTCAATTACCCAAGCACATGTTGTTTAACAATATAAAAGAGTGCGGGAATCGTATCTGCAGTATGAGCCCCCACAGCTCTTTCATTTTTCATTTCTGAAAATGTAGATACATGGCAAAGATTATATTATTTACAGTATTTTATCCATCATATATATCATTATATAAACCTAGTTCACCTGTGACTTTAAAAAATAACCCCATTTATGATGGTTGCCTTTTTTTTTCATCGACTCAGTTTTCTGAACGTTAGTCTGGTGGAAATCTTAATAGAGTTTGATTAAATATTAACAGTGTATTACCCTTACATGTGTTTTTTCCAGCGAAATGTACAATGACCTAAAGGTGCAAGAGTGTGGGTATGCATATATGAGGGAGTAAACATGTGCACAAAGCCATTGCCTTGAATGCAGGCACAGAATTAAGATTAAATAAACAAATAACTTCTGTCTATGGACATGAAATCCCCACACTGATGGGGTCTGTCAAGCAGGGTTTGTCACACCGGGTATGGAGGTCTCCTGAGGAAAGGCTCGAGGGACTTTGCTGCAGGATGCACAAAAGATGTGCAAGAGAGCACATCTCTCCTGCCACCCCATGTGCATGGAGCACTTGCAGCCACATGCAGAGCACCTGCTGGGAAAAGGCAGAAGAGTGAGGAAAGCTGCGGTCCCTGCAGGAACTCAGGCAAAAGACATGAAGTGGTGTAAGATGTATCAGAGCATTCTCCTCACAGGTACTGTGTCTGCACCTGAAACTGAAAGGACACTCTGAAACCTCAGCACTACCACCCTGTCCTTCTGTCCCTGCATTTCCAACGGTGAATGTGACTGACAAGTTCACCAGATGAGCAGCTTGAAGGTACATCGAACAACCACAAAGCTAAGGGCTATTTTCCAGTTGTCCAACAGGACTGTCACATCCAGTGCACAAGCAAATGGAATGGGTCAGAGTGTCCAGACAGTACTTCACATTACATTACAACCTCTGGATATTATTTGGATCCAGCAGCCTCTCCTGTTTATCTCCTCCCCAGATCCAGCTCTGTGCTGCTTCTGAGCAGGAAGCAAATGTTACCATAGCTCTAGAGGTGCCAGCCTTTCCAGGTAACATTAAAATCCTTGGCAGAGTGATGATTGCCCAAACAAAAAATTTAGATAAGCACATTATCTAATCTACGACATTCTTTTTGGCTTTGAAAGAAGAAAGCAGCTTCTTGTCCTATTTAAATTATATTAAAACTTTCAGTAACATTTTAACATAATATTTGACCAAAGATCTCAACAAAATTTCATAAACTTCACAAAATTTTTACTAAAAGTTTTAAAAAATTAGATACCTAATAAAAGTTATCTTTAAATATGTAACCAAGTACATGAACAAAATTTTAATGAAAAATAATTTCCTTGACTCAGGTAAACTGTGCTCCAAAATCTCAGTTCAGTGAGTCTTATGCTGACTATACTGGGCCTTACACCTAGTCCATAGCTAGTTTCTAGTAGAGCAATGAACAATTTATTCTGCATTGACTGTTTACCTTGGTATTTGCAGAATGTGACACAAAAGGATGTTTCTGACTGAATGCTGTAGGTTTGCCAGAAGTGTAGAAATAAGTTTTGCTAATAATTTTTAAATGAATATTATTGGCCTCATACTGTTCATGTTTCTTGCTGCAGATTCCCCTACAATCTGATGTATAAGTCATGTATTCTGGATATGTGCACAGGCACATGTATTCATGACAATAAATAGAAACAGACAATATGGTAAACAATGTGTTAAGTAATCTCCTGCCAGCAAAAAGGTGCAATTATTTTTGCTGGGAGTGGCAAAAATTTAATGTAAGAAAATTAATCTTGAGATGGCTTTGTTGGAAAACACCCCAGCACAGAGGGGAAAGTGGAGGTTAGCAACCCTTAAGGAGGAGCATCTCTTTTGTGTTCTAATTTCCTTCCTTCAATTCTGTGACTGTGTTTTGTGGATATCAAGTATTTAATTCACAGAATATATGAAGGTTTTAATGTTTGGTCCTTCCTCCTTCACACCCCACTCCAGCTGCCTGCCTGGGCAGCCACTGAAGATCTACTATCAGCTGAGTCACCTTTGTGAGCTAGGCACAAAAAGTGTACCTAGAAAGGACAGTGTAAGGACTGTGAGGCTGTAAGACTCATTTCATATATGGACAGATGGAAAGTTTTGTCCTGGATATCCCAGGAAAACACATGGGTTACTTTTATAAGTAGTAACGTCACTATTCACTTTCAATGCATCTCAAATGGCAGTTAAACTAGAAACTGTATTTCCAGCACCATCCACCTGACATGTCCAGGCTTATGGCTTCCAGGCTCCACCGTGTTTTTGCTTAATATGCTTCCAGATACAGCCTACAAGCCAGAGACTTCCATCATACATGTTACGAATGGATGCTGCACCATTTGAAGACAGAAATTAGGTCAGAGGAAAGCAGGAAACACTGTTGAATAAAATATGTCAGCAAATTATTTGGATAACAACACACTGAGGAGGGGTGATGTATATCAATATACAGAATCTGCCTTTAGCTTGAAATACTGTCTTATGAAACCTTCAGTCTGTGTGTCAATTCAGTTTGAGCCATTAGCCACTTTTCCCCAGTCACCCTGTTCTGGAGGGAACATCTCTCTAGAGACAACACTGGATGATACAGTCATTATTTATCATCGTGACACCCCTCCCGGGACTGTTAACAAATGGCTCCTGAAATCTGTCAAGACCATCAGTGTATTATAAAGATGGCAGAGATAGTCATTATATAATAATTCTTCCACAGAAATGTAGTTTAAACAATGTGATATTAAAGCCTAATAGCCTATTCATCTGCAAAAAACCAGAATAATCCTGAGATTCAATGACCCCATCAATGTTTATGTCTTCTATCATGGGCCTTCAGAGCTCAGTAACTAAAATGTGTGTTTATGTATGTGTATACATACAAATAAACACACCTCTTCATGTGCTGGAGGTCAAAATTACAGTGCACTTTTATGCACTGAAGAGAAACAAACCTGATGGGTGAAGGCTGTCAGAGCAGCAGTGGTACTGGTACTACCAAAGTCTAGTTCATTGTTTTTAATTTTTTTCAAGTAGACAAACAAATCACAGTGATTGGTCTCATATTGAAGTCTTTACCAAATTCAAATGTCTCTATTACTGATTTAAACAATTTTAGGTCTCCAAAATCCTGGGTTTAGCTATACCTATGAGATTCCTTCGAATCTCCAGCGTTTCTTTGTAACCCAGATCCCCCACTCACAAATCACAACAGGGACTGAAGCTGCCTGTGGGACCCTGCTCCTACAGCAAAGTAAAATACATTACCTGCTAGCATCCTTACAGTTTGAGTTTCCATAGTATATTGTAATCAGCATAATGCTACCTGGAGAACTCCTGATTTTTCTTCTGATTCAAAACAAAATGCAATTTTTTCCATGGATATCAAATTTCAGTCAGCAGTGATAGTTTAATGCTAAGACTTAGGCATTTGAGTAGTAATTTGCAAACATCTACAGATTATACAGTCTATAAAAAGAAAAATCAAGATATTAAAATTACAAAAGCCAAATACGTCTCTGGAAAATTGCTTTGGACTTTGAGTGTTGTATTACATTAATAAAACAGCTCTTCCTTCCTGATTGTTTTATTTTTTACTTTTTAATAGAATTAGGTGTACAGGGATAAATCATACTTTAACCCTACCAGGAAAGAGCAGTGTATCTTTCTATCCATCTACATGGAATTCTACTAATATTATCTTAATCACACTTGACTTCCTGCTGCATTTGAATGACTGCTTTTCTTATATATGGCACATTTAATACTTCATTAGAAGGACACTTAATTTTTCAAAATTACTTAAAATTATTTGTTTTATATTTTTAATTTCATGATCAAGCTGAAAAAGGAAATCGCCCAGTATATTTGTAACAGGCAACTACAAAAAAATCCACTACATCATACTTCTTTCTATAAAAAAATAGAAAAAAATTGGAAATATTCTTTCCAGTCTGAGAAACCAACAGCTAAACAATGCTGTAAAGTTGATTTTTGTATCAACTTTAGCATTCCTCCCTCTGATACCTACATAGTTTTGTTATGCAGGAGCTCATTTTCCTTTTGAGGATATTTTTTAGTTAGTTCATTGGCAATGGTTCTTTGGACAATTAAATTTCTCCAGGTTCTGCTGCTTCCTGTCACTATCTGCCAAATGGAGAAGCACAGAATCTAAATCTATCAAATAAGAAGCAATATTCTTGCCCGAGAGCAAAGCACAGAAGCCAGGAGTCCACTGAGATGCATATTCATTCATCTTGGAAATGAATGGTTTCATTTTGGAAGGTACAACACAAATGCAAATCTCATTAGCTGTCCAGGGGATATTTAGAAACCGGTCCACTTTGTCAATATATCAAATATAGATTCAGCATTTCAGTGTAAAGTCCTAGCAGAAGAAACACGCTTGTTCTTCTTGCCTGTTAATTTCTATTGGGATATACACACACACACATATATATATACACACACACACACACTGAGGTTTTTTGTGAGTGTGTACATATTACATGTATTACCTAAAATACATATGATATAAAGTATATGAACATTATTTATATATTATATATTACACACTGTATGTTATATTTATTATAGATATAATTTATTTTTTAACATTTTGTTTTCCAATAGGGTTCACCAACACACTTATTACACGATGTATTGCATCAGCCCCAAAGAAGTTAGTTTGCCATTTAAGAGGATTTTGTTTATAAAAACTAAATGTTTCCATAACTTTGCACATACTTATATATCCAGATCTTTCCTAATTATGACTATGCTTTGCTACACAAAGATTCAATATTTGCCATTTTTTATGCTTTTTTTTCATAGGGACACTTGATGTTATTCAGTGAAACTGCTCACTATTCTCAAGCTAAAGTTGAAGCATTACATGACTAGTGGTGACCAGCAGAAATAAAGATCTTCTGCGACTTTTACACCATCATCAATTGCAAAATCAGCTCTAAACTATGCTGATGACATCACTATTTAGCATTTGTGGAATATGAATGCATGTTTTTCAGAGCGGAATTTGTTTACTTGATCTAAAGGATAATCACAGAGGAAAACACAAAGTATTGTTTAACCTTCAAATTACAGACCTGAAACCATCCTTTTGTGAAGTCTTATGCTAATGATAAAATTTATTACCATGAGTTTTCAGCATAGAATTCACAAACATGAGGGGAAAGCTGCAACTGCAACGGATCAGGAGCCCTCATGGGAAAGTGTACACGTGGCACAGGCACATAGGCTGAATCACCCATCATCTCATATACCTCTGTCATAAAGTAATTGCTCTTCTTGACACTTGAGATGAGATTTGGGTCAGATTCTGTGCAGCCCCAGCTTATGTGTCCTGACAGTCCTTGCAGACTTCTGTGTTTTGCACATCCACTGCTCTCCATCAGCCGCTGGAATGGAGTGACCACTCCTGCTGCAAAGCAGCGAAGCAGTTTGCAGGATGCTGTCCCACAGGAACTCAACCCCCAGGAACCTGGGTACATTCATTCGTAAATCTCTTCAGTAATTAGTTCAAATGGTCAGGCTTGGGAAACGAAACCAACCAAAAAGCCCCACAGTGCTGCAGTACAGCAATTCACCAGAGGTCACGGCCACAGAGTCTGGCAACGTGACCACATCTGCTGGAGTCTCACAATAGAGGCTGCCAACCTAGATCCAAACTTTCCTGGAAGTATAATGGTGAAGATTCAGAGTCTGGATTGCTGGATATAGTTAATCACATGAACATGGACTGTTGGTGTTCAACAATTATCCAGAGGTAGTAGTGCATGAGATTCCATCCACTTACGTTTCAGTTTCAGTGTCACATCATCAGTAGTAGGGAAAGGCTGTCCAGAAGACTTTCCCAAAATAAAAGAGGAATGCCAGGAATGTATTTAGTGAAGCTAATTTTAAGTGCATTACATTGTCAGATCAAGGCTCTACTGATTACCCTGAAAGGTAATACTGCTAATATTCATTATTCAAATAGCTCAGGAAACTAAGAAAAGAAATAAAATCAAATAAAATACTATCCTCATCAACCTAAAATCTCAGACCAGTTTGTCTGTTGCATGGTCACTGCAAATATATTTTGCAACCGCAGAGATGTTCTGCAGAGCCTTAGAGATGTAAAAACTACGGAGGAACACGTGACACACTAACAAACCTGATGAGTGCACTTGTTGTTACACTAAACTTTTACACCCTTCCAGTGAATTTTCCCTCCCTCAACTATGAGGAGATGATTCATTCAGCCCAGGCTATTTTTTGGACCAGATATACATTTTTTACAAGATTAAGACTCTACAGAAAATAGATGGCACTCCAAATATACTGGTACATGTAACTCTCAAATAAGGTCTTGTTCATACAATAGGAAAATTGCTTTTCATAGTCTGATTTGTATTAATAATAATGATTAACATACAGATCTTGAAAATATTACATCCTGATCAGTCTCTCTGTAAAGAACGAGTAAGAATATCCACATTTTCACAATAAGGCAGTTTGCTTTTTAAAGGTCACAACTCAAGAGCCTGGGAATGAATTCAGGAATTTCTCAGTTTTGAAATCTAGATCCAAGCCATTAAGCAATACAATATGACTGACTTTAGATAAATTACTAGATACAAAATTCAAGTCTACTATGTGAGTGTGCTAAAAATGAGACAGCGATGCATGTCTGAGAAATAAGATTTTCCCAGGCATATGTTAGAGACTGAATTTGGGATAGGTTTCTCAATGTACTGTTAACAACTCACTATCTAAGGATGGTCATGTGGTAAAACTCTGAAAGTCTGAGCAGGTACAATTGTATTTCCTTCCCTAGGTAGCAGCAAAAAGTACATTTTGATGTTAAATATTAATTTTATGTACTTTAAATAACTGATGAAGACTTCTAGTGAAGAACAGGATCAGACATTTATACCAAGAAAGCACATTTGCACAATGAAAAAGAGATTACTTACATATTAGTACTCTCTAACACAAGATGTATTTAAAGCCATCTCTCTGACATGTTAAGGGAAGCATGCAGAGTGGTAAGGTCATGGAGTTGTCTCAGCAATAGCGAATGTCCCCCTGGGACAGAATCCACAGCTATAGCTTTTAACCAAGATCATCTCTTAACGGTGTTTTCCTAGTCCAGAGGCTGAACACAGTATCTCACAGAGTACATCTATGTCTCACATGCATTTATCCAATTCTACCTACACTCATGTTAGTATAATGGTATCAATTGCTGTGCCAGTACCATCCTCTCCCATAGATTTATATGACCTTGCAGAGGTCTAGACTTAGGAACAGTTCAAACCGACTGAATTCAGAGGCAGCCAAGGGTCACGGTTTCAGTAGGATATAAAGTAGTGTTGATTTACAGGGAATTACAACATTACTCTCTTTTAGAGTAATCTTGAAATTCATAACTGTATAACTAAAACATTTATCTTGGTAGTAGAAAAGTATCTACAAAACCTTTTTTTCTGCCTGGGGTCTTTAATTCATGACTTCATTCTCCATGTGCTTGGACCCTCACCCCCATTCCAGAGCTATGGACTCATCCCCTGCAATTCTGCATCGAGGGGTACTGGGAGAAGCAGCTGATGTCCTTGCAAGGCCACTGTGCCATTTTTGAAAGTCTGTGGAAATCCAGCTACACAGACACAAACAAGAGTTGCTCAAGATCTTTCACTAGATTAAATGTCTCAGCATCAACACTATTCTCTCCACTATTCACTTAACACATATTCAGACCTCTTACATTTTAAAATCCGAAATAGACCTCTGAGTGGGAGTATTTCACACATTCAGAATGAAAGTCATATACTGGATTTATTAGATTGAATGTCCATTTCATCTGAACAGTTCAACCAGGTCAGCCCTGCTCTTTTCTGGGAGGTTATTTTTGCTTCTGGCTGCACTTAAATACTGGGGTGGGGTGGGCAATGAAGGGCTGGGAAGCAAAAACACTTTTAACCCTCTTTGCTTCCTCAGAGAGCACTGTTCAGTTCCTCAAGCATCACCTGAAATACACCCATCTCACTAAGGAGGCTGCTGCCACTGGCACATGCTGCAGGCTACTGGCATCACTGATGGAGGGAAGGCAGCAGCACTCGATCACCTTGGCACATTAGTTCTCCATACTAAAAAAAACCCACAACCCATCCCCCCCCAATGAAAACTAGGATGCCTCAGACTGCACTATAAACCATATACATATAGAGAGAGAGAGAGAGAGAGCAATATATATATAGAGAGTTATATAACTATATATATAGTTATATACACAAATAAATTGTTATTTAATAGTGCTGGGGGGTTGTCTGTTTTTTAGGGTTTTTAAGGGAGTGTCTGAGAAGCCAGGGGGCTTCTGTTTTTTTAAATCAAGGACCCTGCACACACCTTCCCCTGGGTTTAGCTGGTCTCATCAAGGTTACTAAGTAACCTTGAGCTGTATTCAGCTTTTCTACTGTTCTTTTGAGAAGAAAATTGAATCCCTCCCATGTTTGAGAAGCCCAGCTTTCAGTTTAAATAGGATTTTTCAAGTATTAGCATATCAAACAGTGTAGTTGACAGCATGCAACATAAGATTAGCACATTTTATTTTTTTCTAAGTCTTAGCTTCATTCTGTCCTACTATTTTGCATTTTTAGTGAGAGAAAACCAAAGGCAGGCTTGGTAGCCATCTGCACCAGCAAGACACTGGGTATATTTACACAACAGCCTAATTTGCTTTCAGGGCTCAAAGAGCGGCTTTCATCTGCTGGGTCCTCCATGAACACTGCTGGCCCTCTGGAAGGCTACAAGGCAATAACACTTCAGCCCTGACCCCTGAAAATATTTACCAGTACTGACGAGCTGGATCCTGGAATGCCACAGAGGATGTTAAAGATGTTAAATAAGCCAGGATCCTCTCCTGATCATAAATTGTTCAGGGGACAATCAGTCATGCAAGGTCACATAGTATGTTAAAGGGACATGGAAATAGAAACTCTGCCCCATCTCTGGACTGGCAGCAAGCAAAAGTGGTTGTAGAAGGTATGAGTTTTAGAATCTATATTCTGCAGCAATTTTTAAGTCTTATTTTAACATTTTGTTGCATATTTGATGAAAAGCTCAGAAATTTAGTGTTGGTGTGGAAAATGAAATAGCTGCATTGATTGTCTCAACATGTTTAAACACATTGAATGTAAAATTTGGTCATGAGTTTATTGTGGGTATGAATCTCACTGCAGACAGCAACTAACATTCCACAAACATAAATGATCCGAGACAGACTTCATAATTAAGAAATAATATCTATTAGCAAGATATAAGCCTCCAAAATTCATGAAAAGTGATAAAAAAGTGATAGTAGGTCTTTACCTGTTTTTTTAGATATTACCATCTATATAGGTAACCCTTATATCACTCCTCTGATGAGTACCAGAACAAGAGTCTTGTGGCATAATTGTCATGAGAAAAGACAGACTGAGGCAAATTACATTCATTTCTCAACCTCAACTATATTGCTAGGGCTGCTAGAAGCATTACTTCCTAAAAACCTCTCAGGTATGACATACATCATTACCTTCCACGTATCCATAACTGCAGTCAGTGAAATGTTACATTAAGGTGATGCCAAAGCTCCTTAATCAAGTTCTACTTTTCCTGCATTAGGTGATTCACTGGTTCATGGAAAAGCAGCTCCATTATGGAGCAAGGTCAGCTCCACAGTGCCCATGACAGCTCATTAAACTGTGTGGCACCTGCTACCCATCCACAGGAAACACACCTCAGCTCTGAGGCTTAAGAAGCAAGGATTCCTGAAGAAAAACAAAAAGAAAAAAAAAAATCACAACAGAAATGTAGCAGGATCTTTACCTTATCTGACATAAAGAGATTTCTAGCAAAATTAAATGTCTAATTTGGTATTCCTTAGGTTGCCAGATAGACATCATCTTCACACTGGAAGGCAATTAGTGTCACTCATAATCAGTGTACCCATAGTACTCTCAGGTGAACATATCCCAAAACCACATCCCAAGTATGCACTCAGTTACACAGTTATACTGAAATCTGTACGAAATTTTGAGAAGTAAAAGGAAAGCAATGTACAGACAGCCAGGGAAACTTTGAAATCTTTCAGAAGTTTCTGTCAATTAGGTCTTTGAAACTAGTCTATTTTAAGATGCCAGACCTTTCACTAGTCAGATCTCAAAATCGTCTGCTTTGGGTGTTCCATAATAACAATTTCTGGGTCTTTAAATTTGTCCAAATTCGTATTTGATTATCTATTCTCATCTGTCAGTGCATTTATTCATTTTTAATATTCTTTATACTCTCCAGACAGGCAAAGTGCTGTTTGAAAGTTACCTGGTAGAATTTAATCTTTGTGGTCCCCTATCTGCTTTGAATGGGAAAAAAAAAACAACACAGGAGAGGAATCCAAATCATGAAGTTTTTGGATCAAATAAAACTGTTCACGACTAAAGATATATTTTTGTCTATCCACCTCCAGATCAGTAGAACAAGACAGAAGCAGATCCTCCCATCTCTTCAAGCTCTTATCTAAACAAAGGAAACTAGTGCCTAAAGGTTGTTGTTCTCCCATTTACAGTGTTCCATACAGGGCTTGGACAGTTATAACAATGGTTATGACAACGCTGGGATGGAAAAACGACTGTATGGAAAAGAAAATAGCAAGCATGACTGTAGTTATTTTCCCATCTAAATTTAGTTAAAAAAAATCAGCCTTTCTAAAGAGATTCACAAGCTGAAATAAAAACCCTCTACACACAAAGACCACATTCATTATCGAAACCAGAAAACTGGTGTAGCACTCATGAACATACAATAGGTTTCTCCAGGACAAACATTAAAAATATCCCACTAAGTTGTTCCAAAACATTTGTGTAAGGCTACTTGTAACACTTGAATATTATGAATGCTCTTAATATTCCAAAGATATGTTCTTTGTTGTCCTGTTTTTAAAGATTAAGGTTTTTCAGAAATAATGGTTCCTTAAAGTAACTTTGCAGGTAGGTATAACTGGTTCTGTCTGGGATGGAGTTAACTTTCCTCACAGCATCCCACTCATACAGCTCTGGGCTTTGGGTTTGTGGATACAACAGTGCTGATAACAGACCAGTGTTTTGGCTGCGCAGTGCTGTCACGGCACTGGGTGTTTCCTTTTTCATTGCCTCCTCCCCCTTCGTGTCCGCCCAAACCTGCAGGGCCTAGGCTGTGAGTGGTCAAGAAGCTGGGAAGGGACACAGCCAAGACAGATACTCCCAGATAACAAAAGCGCTATTCCATATGGGATCATGCCCAGCAATAAAAGCTCAGAGAAAAGAGAAAGGAAGGTTAATCAGGTCTTCCTGTTGTAAACACCTGCCTGCTGCTAGGAAATAAATGACTTATTTTGTTTTGCTTGCGCACACAGCTTTGCTTCTCGTATTAAAATGTCTTCATCCTGACAAGAGTTTTCTTACTTTTGTCCCAATTCTCTCCACATCCTACTGGGAGGGAGGAGCGTATGAGCAATGGCATGGGGGCTGACCTGGTGGCCAACCCACCACAACAGCCCGGGTTTGAACTCAAGTTACTTCAGTAGCTCAGCCAGACAACACCAATTCATTCACATAGAGTGTTTAGCTTTCAGATACTCAAGTTTATTACAGACTTAACACAATAAAACATAGTATAAAAAAAAGTAGATTGCAAAGTCTTCACATCATGGAATGCCAACAGTTACAAAAATTGAAGTCATATCCTTGAAAATACATGAAAGCGAGTGGGAAAATATGGTGGGATAGAGGGAAAACTTGTGGGAGACAGGGAAGAAGGGGAGAAAAATATTAAGTCAGTTTAAAAAAAAAGATATACGTGATCCAAGCTTTTTAAATAGAAAATTTAATATCATTCTTTGAGTCAAACAATCCTATCTAGAAACATATATTCATAATGAAGTTAAGTCCAGATTTTCAACCTCTGAATAACAAGATCCCTTGCGCCCCAGTTAGCTGACATTAACATAGCTCCCGTGTCCTACAAGTCATTCCAAAATATTCTTTGACTCCTAGAGTGTTTATCATGCTTTACTGGATAGATTGTTTGCCACACAGTTACAAGAACATCTTAAGTTACAAAAATAGTTATCACTCATTAGTATTTCTATACATATCTCAAGCTATTATATGCACACTCTGTACAGTGGATGTTAACAGTAGTTAAATTTGCTTAAAACAAACAGAAGAACTAAATCACAGTCAGTCAGATCCAAAATACTCAGGCACCAAAATACATGTGTGGTACTAAACATCCCTGCCCATGCAAAGCAAAAGCAGTTTCAGTACCCAGGAATCATATGCATCCAAGTTGTAGGACCCTTGTGATGGTTGGTGGAAGAGGAGAGTATGAGGACCAGGACCTTACTCCCACTAAACTGCAGGGCTCGCCACACTAAGTGTGCAGATCCCACACAGACTGTTGTTCCTGGCCAGCAGGCCTGCCTACCTGTGGAAAAGCTGATTTACATAGCAAAAGCTGTAGGTAGCAGAACTACCCCAAAATACCCCTCTGGTACTGATCAGAACTCCCGAGCTAAACATAAAATAGGAAGGTGACTTCTAAAATGGAACAAACACTGGGTGTTTGCCACAGCCAAATAATTGTTCTCAACATCTTTTGGCTGGGCAAAAATGATTCCTCCTTCCCCAGGCCAAAAGAAAAAAATTAGACTTTTTTGCATGACCAGGGCCATCACTAACAAATATTTTGCTGGTTGCAAGTCCATTGCTGAAGTATATTGGTGGCACTTGCATTATTTATCCTTCCCTTTAAATAGTGGAAAACCTGGAAGCATTACAAGGGTTGTGGCATTTTGTTAGAATAGCAAGTAAAAAATTTAGTTATTAAAGGCACCATTGCTAGTCTTTCTCATCTCTTAACTCTACAAGTCCAGTTCAGCTGATGTGAAGCTTCCTGCAGCTGCCCAGCTCTGAAACAAGTCACCCTTTTCAGAAGGTGCTGTCTGGGAACAGACAGATGTCTTGCTATAGATTTGGGGAGTGGGAAGAAAAACAAAACCACAACTACTGCCCCTCAAAAAAAGGAGGAAGTAAAAAAGGAAACCTTAAATGCTGAATAAGAAATAACACTACTTCTCTTTTAACATTTTCTAAATATCGAAATTTCTCTCATACCACTCCAAGCACCATCCTTTCCATCATGAGGGCACAACACTTCAGTCAGGTTAAAGACCCTCATGGTTCAATCCAAGCACTTAAGAGTTCGGCGTTTAAATGGTTCCCCTTATATAGCACATGCTGAAAAGCCCAGGCATGTTTGCAATGTACTGCTATGAAAAAATATATTCACTTGCAGAACTTCAAGGACAATTTGAAGCAAAGTCAACTAAAGCATGTACTCAAGTCTGCCAACATCAGGCTGCAAAATATAACTACAACGTTAATATCAAGGTCATGCACACATCAGAAGTGCATTAAGAACTTCAAAGTTATACCACAGAGGAAAAAGATACTTATGGTTTGTCTTCACAAAAGATTAAGAATTAAGCAACCATCCCCTGAACATCGAGATGAGTAAAGAAATTACAAATGAGCTTTTACAGGCTTTTTCCTGCACCAGGAATTCAAGAATGTCAGTCTTTCATCTTTTAGTAAGAGTGCCTCGCTTTAAATCTCTCCAAACAGATATTTGATGGTTAGATCTTTGATGGTTTGGATCTTGGATGGTTATTCATTCATTCTTTTATTTTTAAAGCAGTGTATTTGAAATGTACAATAACTTTGTTCTCCAATGGCCAAATAGTTAACCTTCTTATGCATTTAAGTGTTCCATACTTAAGTTAAAATTTTGAAATTTTACAATTATTCTAAACAGAATATATTAAGCTGATTTTCAATAGTGCCATTACAGTGCAACACCTGGACTATATTTCTTACTGTTTTAAGAAATAACAGATCTTCCATTTTAAAGTGCAACAGGTTTTGGTAAAGGAATTGCTAGAAAGCATTCAAGTGAAAAGAATTCTACTAGAAATAAACACACTGCAATACCAGTATAAAGGTATTTGATAGCATTTGAAGACTAGGGGAAGTTACAAGTGAAATATGAATCACTTCAGAAGAAACACAGAAGATAAACCAGGAAAAAGATTGCAATTTTTCAAGTTGACTTTCTGGAGAGAATTGTATTTATTGATTTACAACTGAACTGAAAGGCTTACCTTTTATACTTTAAAATCAAGATAAAATGAATGTGAAAAATGAAAGGTCTGTCACTTGGATCTATACTGATACCTTGTTTACAAAGTTATACAAGTTAATACTGAGTTCCCTTGCTCCCTTAGCATGTTTTCAAGCTCAGTCACATAAAGCAAGTTTAAGTTAAATATTCACACAGATGTTTACCTGCTTATCTGATGAGATGTTATATTAAAATTAGTAGATAAATTGAAATACTTGCCTTATTTGTTTAGTAATACGCTGACAGTGGTGCAAGGGCATACTAGCACTTGGAACATAAAGCCTTTTATTCTCCCATTAATGACTTAATTTGAGAATTCGGTAGGATCTTTAACCCACAGCTTGTTTCTTAAGATGAGAACACTTCATCATTCAGTAAGTCTGTCACAATTTGACGATGTTATAGATATCCTAGATGACACAAAATTGAGTTTTATCTTCCCCCTTCCGACACATACACGGAAAAAATAATTCCACTCAATTCTTTAATTTAAATCAGTGAATTCCAAGCACTTCATGCAAGGTTAAACCCCACATATTTAAGTATCGATTTTGCTCAGCATGTCCACCAAAATTTCAGAAGTCAGTCTGAGTCTCAACATTGCATAAAGTCTAACTTCCCCCCTGCCATGCTTGTTCAAAAGCAGCATTCACTACCGTCAGCAAAAAATTTGAACATTGTGCCATTCCAGTTATTTTAGATTACCTTTCATCCTTGGAAGAAAAATTTGTTTTAAATCAATATAACTATCTGCCTTCAGCTGTTTTCTTCTTTTTCTATTTCAAAAAAAACAAACAACAACCCCCAAACAAAAGCAACACTCTAGTGTGTAAATATTTAAGCCTAGAAGAAAAGAGCCTGTGTCACTTGCTGGCAGACTTCAGTTCTGGTATGATTTAAACCAGAATTCTCTCCCTACTCTCCATTATCAGCATATCTTTCAACAACAGGTAACATGAGTTTACCTCTCTGCTTCTAGCCAGCTCCCCACTCTCCTTGGTCTTTAGTTATCACCTGTATCTTTTCAGGCTATCAGACCAGCTCACGCATAAATTTCAGAAGCCACAGGACTGAACCTTATGTAAACTGTAGAAAGGCGACTCAATTGTGAACTAGTTTCCCTCATGACTGTGAGCTGTAATAAGGAATGTTTACTTTTAAGGGCCCAAAATCAAGAACAGTCTTCAGAATATAAGTACAATAAGTCATCTGAATTGACTACTCCAATTACAGAAGTTCTCTAAAGGCAAAAGATGAAGTCTTCATCTTATCAACAACTATATGAAACTGACATATGAGGTTCCAAAAGTTTTCATAGACTGTCACAGTAAATGCTCATAGCAATTCAAATAGAGAAGGGTGGGGGGTTTATTATGGTTACTCAACGCCTTTTAAATCAGTCTTATATCACTCACATTCTTTTCTCCACCCACACCCTTAGGTCCATTTAAGAGAGTCTAGTAAAGGAAAGAGTAATGCAGACATGTATCTTCACTGAAGTACTGGAGCATCAGAGTTTGTTAGTGGCAAGTTACTCAGAAGCCTTTTTCCATAGTGTTTATTGCAAATTCATTTTGTGTAGCTTATTTCCAGGAGATAGGTAGCATAAAACCAGTAATATCTATTTTAAAAAATACATTATTCATTACAATGCAACAGTCTCAATAGTACGTTCTTACAGCTGCATCTTACCTAATTTAGAAACAAAAAAATCCTGATCTAGCTAATTAAAAAGTTAAGCCTTAGAACAGTCAGCCTTGAGGAGTCAAACAACTTTGGACCCAAAGTTTATACTCATCATGATTGACAATTACCCCAGAAATTGGCATGTGCAAATTGTGCTACAGAAACTATTTAATGCTGTCAGTCAGTAATCTCATAATTACATCAGTATGTACTCCAACAGAAAGAATTGCTTCATCTTCCCTTATGTAACTTTGATGTGACCTTTGAGTGCTCTGGAAGTACAGATAACTACTGCATTTGCTTAAGGAGCCTGTGCAAGAAATAAACACAACCCAACATATCAACACTTAAAAGTCGCTTAGATGCATAATATATTAAAACAGTAAAAATCACAAAAATTTACACCAAGCTCTCCAAACCCATGCTCAAAGTTTCCCACCTAGTTCCAATTGCACAATCTTGATTTTAATACCTGTTCTAAAAAGTTTACTAAAAAACAGACTGGTAAAGTCTTGCTCATTTTCTAGACACTTGTATTTTTCCTTTGTCAGTAATTGTTGTGGGGGTTGTTTTTTGTTTCGTTTTAAACCCAGCTTTAAATCTAACAATATATATTCTCCTTATAACATCCCAGAGGTAGCAAGAGGGAATATGAACGAAAAGATGCCAGATTCTAGAAACCGCACATTCAACTATTGCGTCATCCAAGAGAGCTTTCCTGGCTTTCACAGACTGCTTGTCATCTCTAATCATGGATAGCAAATAAAGTGTAGAATCCCAAAATAAAGAACTATTGCCACTGGGTTACTAATAGAAGTTTCACTAATAGACACCTCCAAGTAATCTTGTTATTTAAGTAGTAATACTGCATTTTCAATAGTCAAATATCAAGAACTGAAGAATAAACTTAAAATTTATGAGTACTATTTTTTTAAAATTCTCATTAGTGACACATTTCACCTAAACATAGACATACACACAGTTACTTAAGTTGATGTACCACACTGTAAGGAAACTCCCAGTTCCGTTCAAGAATCTGATATTCCCCCTCTCCCGCCCACCACACAACTTGACAGAAGTGCTTACAGTAACAGAAAGCAAACAGAAGGGGAAAACACAACATTTAACAAGTGCACCTATTTACAATTTGCACCTTTCCCTCCTTCCATCTAAAGTGAACAGATCTCCATGTTTGCTATGCTGTACATTACATGTACTCTCCACTCCATGTAGTACCAGTTCTATCCAAAGGATCTCTGCAAGCACCAACAGCAGTCATTCCACACCACACAACAGGTGCTTTTACTGTGGAGGCTGAAGGACATTTAAATATTCTGACTGGCCCAGCTGGTAGGTCGTGTTTCCTCCACAGTCCACATATTGGTATCTCTCCTGGGATATTTGCTCTGGGTGGCCTAAGTACGAGGTTGTCACTGTCACTCTTAAAAAGACAAGAGAAGAGATTTTGAGTTTCCTATTCTAAAAACCACTGGATTTATATTACTAGGGTTATTAAGGAAAAGGTTTTGGAACAAAATATGTTTTAAATAAATTTAAGAACATTACTGATTTACCATTATAGATTTTCTCCATAAAAGACATCTGGTTCCTTTTTCTAAAGATGCTAAAGCTGAGGTTTACTTGTAGTACCTACCACTACAAATAATATTTCTTGTTTGTGACAAGAAAGCAAATGATTAAACAAGCTACAAGCCATGCTATATCTAGTCTAAAGACACCCCCTGCTCCCTCACCAACGAAAGACCCCACCATGCTGAAATTTATGCAATGTCACAAAAAGCAGTCTCTGACCGAGTACTAAAGCCGGCAACTCCTTCAAGATCAAAGATCTCAGCAAGTTTTGAACAGTGGCCGATACACAAAGTAATTTTAAAGTTTTTGAGACATCAGTAGCTTCAAGGCTATAGCCCACCCAACCGCAGAGCAGATACAGTAGCAATGATTCTGTTTAATCCAGTCTTTACACCACCAGAACCGGTCAAAAGATACAGTTCACTTTCTATAACTATAAAGCTACTACACTAAAAAGCAAGTTGACTTCATTTCATCTGTGATGCAAAGACTCCAGGTTTAAGTATTTGAGTATTATTTCAATGAGAATTATATGGCTTCTGAAGTTGCTTCCCACACATAGGAAGACTACCATACTTACTGCATCATCACTACTATGTTATGTACTTTGATAGATGGTAAGGTACAGAAGTCACTGCAAAAAAGAACAATTGTTAGATTTACATCAAACTTTTCCAGGGTAATTATCTAAAAAGCAACACTTGTGGCTTCAACTGGAAATTCTGCTGCTCTGTCCACAGAGCTGCTAGCAATGGCAACAGAATCATTTGCCAGTGACTGAATGCTCACCTGGACCTACTTTAATATACATGGTCTTACTTTCACAGGTTCTGTCTTCACATGTGTTTGCTTTCATATAATGCTTGGCAACAGAAGTGTCCTAAGAAAGTGTTCACTCAGTCTTCCAGAAGCTAACCAAGGTTAACTGGAGCCCCTACATTTAAAGCCTGTCAATATCACTTTGTCCCCTTTTTTTTGTACTCATCCACTTCTGTATTATGCAAAGTAACCTTTGACCAACATAGAGATTCCATAGGCAAGGTTATTGTTCTCTTGCAAGATAGATAACCTTTTCAGACTTACATTTTCTGACACACGCCTACATACCAGTCACAAAGAGCACCATGTAAGTGCATACTTTTAACCCCTGCTTCCTAAATTAATGCTGTTGGTCACAAATTTATCAGTTCTAGAATGAAAAGCATGTGATCAGTGCAATAAGATTGTTTGGCAGCCACCTACAATATTTTCATGCCCCCTGCACCAACAAAAATAAGATATAAACAGTGAGTGAACACAGGTCATCCATATTGCAAGAAAATACAGTATTATCATGAGTTCTATGTAGTCTATTTATGAAATTTATTCCTCATGCATCCAAAGAGATCCACAAGATTCAGTGTTTACATAAAGCTAACTTACATACTTTTAAAAGGTGACAGAGGTTCAACATTTTCTGTTGATTTGAAGTTTGTGCCTCTCTTGCCATTTCATACCTATTTCATTTTATTTCAACACTTCAAAGCAATAAGGTTTTCTCCCACCCCAAAGGGGCTGGCATCCACTAGAACTGCACACAGACCTGACGTCTCAATAGTTAACTCTTTCTGTTCAGTCTGCATTTCAGTGTTAAGAGAACTAAAATTGGGGTTTTTGACCAAGATATAATGAGCTAACAGTCTGTTGGACAAATGAACTTTCAGAAGCTATGAATAAAACCACTCAAAGGGCAGTCTGTAAACACTGCTTACCATCATACACACAAAGTGTGAAGGAAAGTATCTAATTTGCATACCACTAAATACTAATTTCCTTCTACTGCAGAGAAACTTGTGCAAAAGTTACTAGAGAACTTGTTAGGGGAACACACCTGCACTTTCACCCCCTAAAGCAGCAGTCCTAACTAGTGCCAAGGCCTAAAATACTGGAACAGAAATACCATTTAAAGGGTTTATAGCCACTATATGAAACTAATCAAACAATTGTGGTTTACCTATCTTTCAGTACTATTAAACTTGAAGAAAATGCCCCAATGTCTTTTCAAACATATTCCTGCTAACTTGAAAAAGTTGTTTTAAATGCCACCGCAACTTTTAATAAGATCCATGTGACATTTACAGGTGAGTACACTTACTACATGTAGCTCATTTCATCTTGTATGACTGTAGGCACCATATAATCAATCTAAAAAAAAAAACCACAATAAAAAAGCAGTGAAAACACAAATAAGTAGATTTATATATTAAGATTAACACATGTTTAACTTTGAAAGCCTAAGCTATTTACCTGTTTCATATCCAGTGGACCAATGTTGGTGATGTTGTTTAGCCGTGCTTTGCCAATAACTGTTTTTGAAAACTGAACTTGGGCTGTGATATTTGCCACTTCAACAGAGTAATAGTTGTTATTCGTTATATTCAGTGTGTTCTGAAAAAACAAACACAAAACAGTAACAGCTATCCATTCTGCGTACCTTGATGAGCAAGCATTTTGAAACTTGTGCATGAGACAGTAATACCTGAAATTATGCAAGTAAATTTTCCTGCCTGCTAGGACTGCAGAGAGGAGTGGGGTCAGGGACCATCACTTTCTTTCTGAGTTTGTTTAGTAAATATATTGAGTTACACAAACATCTGCACAACTTTCCTGGTAACAACCCTCCACTGCAAATACCGTATTTCTTCCCATCCTCAATTATTCCTTCTAGGAAATTTAGCTATCTAAGGACCTCTTTCTCCCATGGCAGCTTTGCTTTATTTAAAATGAAGAACTGTACCAAAGGTCTTTAGGCAATCCCACATCAAGATCATTACGAAGAAACCAAGAACTATGTGGGAAGAGCTCCCTTAAATTTTAAGGTGGATAAGAAGTATTTTTCCTCAACCCCATTTTTGACAGATGCATAATACCAGGGCAGTAGCAAACAGCATTCCTGCATACACACACTGCATTTCAGACGTATTCCAAAAGTAACGCTGAGAACTCCAGAGTTACTGTTCCCTTGAAAACAGAAGACCCGGTGTCAGCCTGCAATTACATCTCTGTTAGCTGTAGCTACAAGAACCAGCCACAGCAGGTCCAGTTACATTTTTCAAACTGGTCACCAATTCTAGTTCTTAAGGCACCAACTCAGCTTTTCAGCCAGACCACAGTTTGTATGTACATTAAACTCTCAAAGCAGTATCTCCTGTTGCATTTATGCATTGCAAACACCCAGACAGTCAGACTTACCGTAATATTTAGATAGATTATCCGCCTATCCGGTTCATAAGTGACATATACTGACTTCACACCAATGTACTCAACGTCAATCGAGCGAGGAAACAAGAAAAATACAGCCAGCCCAGAAAGTAGTAAACACACAGTTACAGAAGCAGTCACATAGAGCTTTCTGGAGAAAAAAAAGAGCACATTTCAGAGAAAAAAGCACATTAAACAACAGTGACATGCTATTTTCTTTTAAGTGATAAGGAGCAGAACTAGTCAATACAACTTATTCAGTCTATTTCTAGCTTCCATTAGCTTCTAAAAGGGGAAAAAAACTATGCTGCACTTCACAGCTATGTCTTAAACAGCTGTTACTCTTGTACATACACCAGAAATCACATTTCAAATCATGTGGTTATCTCAACATTTGTAACTTGCAGAGGAAAATGGGAGACGTAAATATTTATGTGCTTTGAAACAAACTCACTTCCTCCTAACATTTATTTACAGCACAACTTCTGTCATTTTGTGGAAGTCTCACAAAACACACCCAGAACACAAAACAAAGCTCTCATGACAGAAAATCCCGACTTCCGGGGAAAGTGTTTGGACTTCAGCTAAGGAGCAGGAAATTCACAATTATGCTAGTACAAATGGGTGTGTTTGTGTGGGTGTGGCTGTGTGTGTGTATAGGAGGGTGGGGCGGGGGTAGGGGTGTGAGAGATAATAAAAAAACCCTCCACATATAAAAGGATTTACTTCAGCTGCAGTTTAGTCAAAATTAGAACACTACAGTAATATGTTTTAAATTTGTACTAACATTACATCAGATATATTATCCAGAATAGTATTATGTGAAGCTATTGTATTTATTTTTCCTGGCACTCATTTCTGTTTACTACAAAAATATCAAAACATTAAGAAAAAAACAAAATAAAAACCAAAACAAGTCAGAGCAAGAAGCCCTGAGCTTGTAGTGAAACCCCTAAGTAGAACCTAGAAAAAAAATAAAATATGCTGTATCAGAAATTATTGATTTTTTCTAGCTGCAAATATCAGAATGTTACAAATTAATTTCAGGTGACTTATTTTTTGCAGTGGCTCAAAGACACTACCGATTAACTTAAACAGTGAAGATATGTCTGCTTAGATCAATTAGGATGCTACAGAGATTGAGAAATACATCATTACTGTAAACATGCACATGAATAGGTCACACAGTATTACTTAGCTTTGTACTTAGCTAAGATGTATTGTGATAGAAGTATGCACACCTGTTAATAAGTAACTCTCCAAGAGTTAGAGGTTAAGGCTGATATTACCCACAAGCCCTGTTTTTCCAATACTGAATGCAAGAAAGCATTTCAGTGATCATCTTATTGCTATCTCCTTTGAATTGCTGAATTTTAACTAGAAGAGAATAATTAACAGTAGATTCAGGTATCACAAACAGCTATTGACTTACGTTCTTCTTGGCCTCAGTCTCTGATCACTGTATGGAATTAGTGCTACCAGCTGATTTTCCTGCCCTGGAAACAAAAACACCCTTTCAGAAATTAAACAAAGAATAAGTGTTGTTGAAATTCTTTTACACAAAGAGTACCCGTTATAACTTAGTGGCACCAAAGAATAAACACTAAAGATAAACATTTAAATTCCAGATAAGGACCCAGGTTGAATGCTACTGTAGCTGATGTCACTTTCTGAAATAGAGCGCAGCTTACACAACATCAAGATGAAAAAACACCAAGTCTGCAAAGACCAAAACAGCAATAAATTCTGCCTCTGTGCTGCACACGAGTGGAGGCAGCATTGCCTCTGGCACCACTTCCTGGAGAAAAAGAGATGTAGAACAGCTCTGAGCTCTCTATGCCAGACCATATGAACTCATGGGACAAAACATTCAGAAGCTTGGGCAGTAACAACTGATCCAGAAGGCATCCTGCATGTACTCTCCTGAAAAGCAGAGGTCAGGTCTGGTTCAAAAAACCCCAACAAACAACAAGCCCAAACTGAAACAACCAAAGCTACTATGTATCAATATAGGCGGTACTGGCAACACAAGTTATACACTGCATTCTGGAAATCTGGAGTATATAAAACCACATTTATCACAGTGCTGCTGAGCTGCAGTAACCTGGAAGTCAAAATTAGTATCTACTGGAATTTCTCCATGCAAGTTACCTCACCAGGCAGCATTTTTAAAGGGGAATATCTTAACAGTAGAAATAAAGAACACATGCACAGATGAGTTGTTGAAAATACACGTACTACATCTGCCTGTAAAGCTTTTGCTATTGGTTGTAGAACTGTATGAGAACAAAGGCCTCAAGGCCAAGTCAGATCTGCAATTTTTAAGCCAAATGCAGAATTTGATCAAATCATCACTTAGCTAACCAAGCAGTTGGCAATGATTCCACGCTAAATCACTAAGCTAAGCAAAATATGCTAACAAAGCATATAGTAGCACGTAAAACATCAACATTCTAAAAAGCCTCTACCAACTTAAAACACATTTTCATCTCTACTTCAATGGAGCATCTTCAACCTTCGAAGAAAAAAGCATAGTCCCGCTTTCATTCTACATCATACTAAAAAACTAAAGCTGTCCAAGTAACAAAACATAATTTCATGGATTTATTATAGTTTAGCCATCATATCACATATTAATTACAGTCTTACTAGTCAAGCAGTCATTCTTGATTTTTCCCCTCTCCCCTCAAATGACCTCCAAATGTGACTTTTTTTCTTCTCTAAAATACTAAGAAATAATTCGAAAGACAATCCTCTTGGTTCTAATAACTCATTTAAAGTTCTAACTCTAACCACATAATTTCATTAGAATGTATGGACAACGTGCATGTTTTAATAATTACTGCAAACTATTTTAGTTAGCAAAATAACTAACTTACATTTATTTAAGTATTACATTTAGGGATTTTACAGTGAAAAAAAGATGCTTTTGAACATAGAAATCCTGATATTTCTGCATTTTGAGTAAAACATGCTATTGATATTAACAAGTATTTCAAGTTAACAGAACAAACTACTTTACCCTTTTTGGCTAAGGTAATTTTACATTTCGTAGCTTTTCCAGATGCCAAATTTGCTGAATTCAGAGGTATCCAAGAATACGTTGTAGCAGAAAGTTTAACAGCTAAACCACAAATCTCCTATGGTATAAGCAACCACTGAAATATTCTGTGCTCCCTGATCCTTCTTCAAAGGTGCGATGCAAGGGTTTGTGAACTGTATCACAACCTAATCTCACTGAAGCACATGTAGAAAGACAACATGGCACAGACATAACTCAAGTTTCCTGAGCTGCTGGTCAAAATCAGTTCCGAGAGCTTTTACAGCCAATAATCTATTTTGGATAAGAGGTCTGGCAAAAGCAGACCCAAACATGAAATCACCTCATCAGTTCTTCCCCGGTCAAAGGGAAAATCTCACAGCTGAAGCAAAAGGCTGTGGCTTGGCCCACTGCATTTGTCACTCTCTCCTTCTGCCCAGTTTCAGATATCCTGCAGTCTCCTTTCACAGGTCTCTTCATAAATATTTAGATGGCTTCTCATTTAGGACAGAAGTGTAACAAAACAGCATGTTTTACCAAAAGGAAAAGCAAAGGACGAGGGCAAAGCAAACAAAACAGTTAAATATGAAGACTAATGCTGTGCAGCCTACTCCTTCCCGAGGCAGCCAAAGAACCTAGGTATTTGCAACTCCAAGCTGGAGTTATCCACCTAGCAAGCACTAGTGGGACAAAGGGAGGATAAAGGAATACAAGGGGCACCGGCAGCAGCAAGGGCAAGAAAGTTCACTATAAATGACCAGGGAAGAAGTGTTGCAAGCCAGGTCTACTTTTCTGTCTCTGTATCTGCAGCCAGTTATATATTGATTAAAATAGTTTAAAATAGGTAATTAAAAAAGATGCAATAAAATGTCATGAAACTAAAGGTTTGCTCATTCAACTTGCAAGAGCTACGGTTATGTGTGGATTCAAAGCTGAGAAGCAAGAAACAGTTGCTTTATACAGACAAGAAGCAATCCAACCTGTAACAGCCAAGGTGTAACAGATGACCCAATTTGTTACACTTATCTAGAGTAACAAAATGCTTAGTGCTAAAAAACAAATAAGTCAAAGAGATGAAAAAACTTCATCTTGACTTGAAAAGCTATTTGTTATGAATTATTACCACTTCATGTGGTTATGGTGTAAATTAATAGGTTAAAAAAATGAAATAAAAGGAATAAAAAAGAAAACTCACCTCGTGGAATTCTTCCTGTTCCCTGGCAGGTTGGGCAGGTCACACTGTCTCTTCCTGTAAATTCCACATAAGGAAACTGGGATACATCTCCACATCTGCTGTCTTCATTGTGCACTTCCGAGTGAACTAAACCGTTCCTCACGTTATCAGACACTGAGCTTCCATCGTAGCCATCTTCCTTGCAGGTATGCATTGGCAGGTGAGAAAGTGATTTTCCCATGTCTAAAAAAACGGTCAGAAGAAGTTTTCAGGGTGAATGGTTCAAACACGGCTTGCATTTATTCCTCTGCACCAGGTAACTGTTAGTCTATGGCCATAGCCTGACAAGACTCAGTTCTCCTTTGTTCAGATCCCTCAAGACCTGCAAAGCACGAAGGCCCTGTCAATCTGGAGTCAACCCCAAACTGTAAAGAACCTGAATTAACTGGGAGCTTTGTTCAGATTCTCCAATATGTACAGGTTGAAAGAGGATCAATGAGAAGCTTTAAAATTAGAACAGTACAACTGCTGGCAAAAGCTGCAACAGCTTTTCAAAGGATTGTTACTGTACGGGCCTTAAGACAACACACTAATATTTGTATTAAAAAAAAATCAAGACTGGGCCATAGAAAGCAATTTTGTAATTTTGAGTAAATTCTACACACATGACAGACCCAATTTTAGTAAATTTTTTAGCTCGGACTTGTTTTGAGAACATAGGATTGGCTATTAGTTTCCAAGCTAGAAATATACAACAGCAGGTGCTTAAACTGATGATTCCCTTAAATTCAAAAGAGGACTAATTCACAGGGAAGTCAAGTAAAAAATGGGAGTTACTTAAACATAATAGCTGCCAATATACAGCACTTATAAACACTTGTTTAAAAAAAAAAGTATTACTCACAAAAGCATTTTAGTTACCTATGCGTATTTTAATTTTTTCTCATTACTGTAGCTTTTCAGCCACAACACTAAAAATACCTTGAAACACAGAACACTTGAAACTAAAGTCTGTAAAAATGCTACAAGCAGAAATCTCCCCAGTTTGCAACATGTGGAAAACAAACTCTAAGTTAAAAAAATAAACCTCTACAGCAACGCCAATTAGTTGTCCAGCTTATCCACATAATCCATTTTAGTTACTTAACACACAGAGACAGCAGTCACTCAATTCATCAGTGTTTTGAGCAACTGCATGATTTAAAAAGAATATGCAAAACTCCACTGAGGCTTTGCTTCCATTAAGAGTAATTTTTAAAGTGGCAGCTAGCAATTATCATGCTGGTTCACTAAAAGGAAGCTCTAAGAGGAAGATTAAAAGAGGAAAATGGGTCAGAATATTTTAAACCAACTACTCAAGACAGAACAGAAATATCTCAAATACGGTGATGGCAATGCAAACACAACATTAATTCATTATCTTGCTATACAGGCTAGGTGAATGTGAGAGAAAGAAGGTAAGTCAACAAATGCCAGCTAGTCCCAGTTACTGCTCCAGCAAATAGGCAGGATTATTTTTTTTTCCATTTATGTCATTAAACCTTTACAAGCAGGAAAACTTTTTACCCTTCTGCTGCTACAGCACTTTTTAAACATTCTAAGTTTGGGAGCCATTCAATAGTGGAAATTGTTAAACTGAAAATTAAAACTACTGAGCTATTGAAAAGTAAAAATCCTGGAAAAGCTGCTGACAATGTTGACAATTATTTCACATGGGGTTTTTGTTTACTTTTCTCCTTGCAGCTGACCTACAGCCTTCAAGCTATGGAACTTGAGTCTTGCAGCTTAGGCAATAGCTGTCACAATTATAGATCTGAAAGCTTAGGGATCATGCTGTTCTCCTACCACTACATCCAACTTAGCTGCTCTACTGACAGTAGGCTCAGGCTATGTCTACATTAACAACTGCATACAGACCAGGCAGCAACTCTGAAAAAGAAACAGCTACTGAGGACCCAAAATCCACACTGTATATGGTTTTGTACGTTTATTCCATAATAGCTCTTACCTAGACTTAAAACACCCACTGACAATTGAAGTGCACCTTCCAGTTTTCACTTTTTCTAAAATGAAAAGTTCACACACTCCCTGATCACACTGTGACATGAACCAAAGTGCAGCAGGCAAGGAGGACTGGGAACTCCTTTCAACAGCACACCTTTTACTTGAATTAAAGTACTAGTGCAGGTGCATCCTTGAACGCCAACTGTACCTGAGCTTCAATAATTAGAATGTAATGGTGCCAGAGACCTGGGAGAAACATCCCAGCTCACAAAGAGAAAAACATAGAACCACCTTCAAGCAAAATTTGATCCACCAACATGCTTTTCCCCCAGCCAAGCCTGAACCTTTTTACAGCTGACCACAAATCAAGAACATGCTGTTCTTTTTTCCAGCACGTATAGGCCCAACAGCAGTAACTCTGCAAATATAACATCTCCATATGTCACAGCTTCTATACTGTCACCAAAGTCAGAAATCCTACTTCCTGAACAGTTGTGCTTTGGTCCAGTCTCCCTTGGATGTATCTGGAGTTTCCGTGAATTCACAGTCTGTTAAAACGAGTTTGGTAAATTAAAAATGTTGTGACAAGTGGCTTTTGTTTAAGACTGCACCCTTCAACTTGCTACACACTGCAGCACAATGGTACACAGACAAGACTCAAACAGTGTCACAAGACACACTGAACCACCACATCCTGAGCTACATGCAAAACTAGGGGAAAAAACTTTTTGTTTATAGACTCAGTGAAACTTCATAGAGTCAAACTAAATTGTTATACTTCTCCAGCAAGTTAGGCTAGTGTTCTTACCCTTAATATGCAAGCATATAAACTTGAGATTACTTGAGATTACCTACTTCTTTTTCAATATAGCAAAAGATTCCGAATCGCAACCACCGCCTGCGGCATCAGCTATGCCTTAACCGCGAACATCACGATCTCCTCCACAGCAGAGGAGGCAGGGTAAGGCAGTGACTTAGCAGCCACAGGCCTGTCCAGCTCGGGTGGGCACGATCAGTGCTGCCTTTCACGACCCCTTTACAGACCCACGTCTCAGACACCGCCAGAGCGGTAAAGCGGGCGCTGCTAAAATAAAGGAGTCAAAAATCCTGGGATTTAGGGACTTTCTCGTCCATCAGTGCCAGCTGCTCCCACAAACATGGCGAAGTTTACAGCCGGCAGGCTTGGACCAAGGCCCGGTGAGCTCGGCTGCTGCTGGGCTGCCCGGGCGGCCCCCGGTCCCCGCTCGGCCTGGGGTGGTCTCGGCGCGGGAGCCGTGCCCGGGCAGGTCAGGGCAAGGCAAAGCAAGGCCAGGCCCGCCCCGCCGCGGGC
>VZTI01002968.1:630191-670436 GCA_013397865.1 Struthidea cinerea | reverse complement strand
GCTCGGCGGGCCGGGCCGGGCCGGGCCGGGCACAGCACAGGGGCAGAACCGGAGGCTCCGAGAGCGACGCAGCTGCCGGCGCTGAGCCCCGGATCGGGCGTGTGCGCAGCCGCGGGCCGGAGCCGGGCCCATCCCACCCGGCCGGGGGCGGAGCCGGCTCCGCGCTGTTGTCCTGCCCGCCCGGGCTGTGCCAGCCCCGAGGTGCCTCACGGCTCGGGAGTGGCGCATAGACCGCCGTCCGGAGGGGTGCGGGGCGATCCCGTATCCGGGAGTGGAATCAGGGGTAGGGGAGAGGGGAATAGAGAGGGCGCGCAGCCCCGCTTTGCGGCAGGGAGACTAAAGGGGACAGAGCAGGATTCCATCCGGGGTTTCAGCCCTGGTTCAGAATCCGAGTAACGGAATCATGCAGCTTGGAAAAGACCTCTGAGATCATCGAGTCCGACCTATGACTGAACCACCGTGTCCACTAGACCACGGCACCAAGGGCCACGTCCAGTCTTTCCTTAAACACCTCCAGGAACAGTGACCACCACCTCCCAGGGCAGTTCATTCCAATGTCTAATCATCCTTTCTGTGAAGAAATTAGTCTTAATGTCCAGCCTACCCCCCGCCACCACCCGGGGGTAGGTTGGACACTAGCTTTAAGCCCATGTCCTCTTGTCTTATTGCTAGTTCGCCATGCTGCCTGCAGCTATGAGTGCCCCCTCCTTCTGTCTTCAGCTTCGTGAGGCACCATTGCTATTTTCTGTGCCCTCTTTGGTAGTCTGGTGAAAGTTCCTCACCCCATTGTCCTTTGGGAGAAAGGAGATCCTTGTGAGAGCAAAGCGATGGCAGGTCAGCAAAAAGAGGTGCCAGAGACGAGCGCAGTGCGTTTTCATAACTCAGGTCACATTATACAATGTTGCTTGTACTGCGGATGTTTGTCCAGGGCATGGGTGTGAGATGTTCTCCCAACGATTTGCCAGAGCAAGATGAAGTGTGTTGGCAGTGAATTACTTGTGATGGCTTCTCTTTATGGGTGTGCCTCTTGTTCACAAAAACCACTGCCCACTGTCTTTGGAAATGCAGGAGATGACTCTGTGGGGATGCAGGAGCACCAAAGGGATGAGAACTGTGCAGGGGGGACACAGCCTGGAAGGAAAGCTGGGAGTATGTGTCGATCTGCAAAGGGACTTGGACAGGCTGGATGGATGGGCTGAGTCCGACAACATGAAGTTTAACAAGTCCAAGTGCTGAGTCCTGCACTTTGGCCACAACAACCCCCTGCAGTGCTACAGGCTGGGGACAGAGTGGCTGGTCAGTGGCCAGGCAGAAAGGGACCAGGGGGTACTGACTGACAACAGGCTGAACATGAGACACCAGCATGCCCAGGTGGCCAAGAAGGCCAACGGCATGCTGGCCTGTATCAGGAACAGTGTGGCCAGCAGGACCAGGGAAGTCATTCTTCCCCTCTACTCAGCACTGGTGAGGCTGCACCTTGAGTGCTGTGTCCAGTTCTGGGCCTCCCAATTTAGAAAGGATGTTGAGATGCTCAGACAAGTCCAGAGGACGGCAACAAGGCTGGTGAAAGGCCTGGAGCACAAGCCCTATGCAGAACAGCTGAGGGAGCTGGGGATGTTTAGCCTGGAAAAAAGGAGGCTCAGGGGAGACCTTATCACTGTCTACAACTGCCTGAAAGGAGGGTGTAGCCAGGTGGGGGTTGGTCTCTTTTCCCAGGCAACCACTGACAGAACGGGAGGGCACGGTCTTAAGCTGCACTGGGGGAAGTTTAGGTTAGATGTCAGAAAAAAAATCTTCCCTGAAAGAGTGGTTGGGCAACGGAATCATCTGCCCAGGGAGGTGGTGGAGTCACCGTCCCTGGACGTGTTTAAAAAAAGACTGGACGTGGCACTTAGTGCCATGGTTTAGTTGATGAGGTGGTGTTAGGTTAGGTCATAGGTTGGACTTGATGATCTCAAAGGTCTTTTCCAACCTAGTTTGTTCTGTGATTCTGTGAAGAAGCTCTGCCTGGTTTGGGAGCCTCGACCCAGCTGCAGGAATGAATCAGGCTGGCTGTAGTTCATGATTCACACCATGTATGGCAGTGCAAGGACAAGCATAGGGTCAGGGTTTGAGGGAAAAAATGAGGAAGAGAGGTTCTTATGACTACTCGGCCTCATCACGAGGCTGGGGCAGGGTGCCAGGCTGCTCCAGAGGCTGGGAGGAGACAGGCTGCCTCCAGCAGCCACCCAGAGCAGGTGCAGCTCTGAGGCCATCTGCAATACAGTTGTGCTGGCAGTGTGCACAGCACCTGGTAGTGGGACCAGGATATGATCAGCCCAGAAAATTACTTTCTCCCAACCAAGTATGTGCTTATAGAAAAAAAACCCTTCATTTATGTTTAAACGCTCCAATGCCAGCCCACTGATTCTCTTTATCCTTGGAACTTCTTGGTATTTTCTGGGAGTTTAAGAAGTCTTGGCTTGCAGTAGTCTCTAGCTTTCATTATCCAGTTCAAGTGAGGCCTGCATCGCAGGTGGCTTGACTCTACTTATCTAGCCAGGCACAGTATTGGCAAAAGCTGGCATGTCCCATGTCCCTCTGGTAGATCTCCACCCGAACTTGTGGCCCATCACTGTTCAAGGTTCCTGAGATATCCATATAAAGCTCTCCGTACAGCAAGATTGACCGTGCTATTTTGTGCGTTCTTAATTACAAAACTGTATGTGTCAGATACCTTGAATCCTGGCATGCTCAGGACCAATATGGAGTTTGTATCTCACTGTAAAGCATTGGCTAATCCCAAATTTGGAAGGCTCAGGTCTAACTAGTAATTTCACTGGCTATTAGCTTTTGGATCTGGCTCAACTTTACACTGATCTAGGGGGCACAAAGCACAGTGTGAAAAATACTCATAGCTTTCAGCTACAGAAACAGTACAAACAAAGTAAGAACACTAAGTCTTTGCCTTTCACATTGTTTTAAATAATAGTGGCAGCCAGTCACATTGACCTGAATCATCACACAACAAGGGATGTGCCAGAAAAGGTCAAACAAAAAGGTTTTTGGAGTAGGCTTGGGAGATCCCAGTGAGTTCTGGCAATTAAATTCTCTCAATACAAGCTTATTCAAGAGAAATATTATTAATAAATTGCAATTAGCGTGAAGATTTTTATCAAATCGGAATTTTGCACTTTAAACTGCAGCAGTTTTTATCCAATACTTCCAGCCCTCAAACTAACCTATAAGGCCCCCCACAGGCAAGAATATTACAAGACTGCTGGAGAGAGATTTTTCCTCTGCTGTGACAGAAGCAACAGTTGAAATCAGTAAGGGCTTTAGAGATAGTTCTCCATTTCTGTAGTGAATCTCTAGAAATGTTTCCGGTTAAAGACTTCTCACTACTTGGCAGTGTTTCCTCCATAGCTTTGACACAAACAGAATGGTTTGGGGTTTTTATCTCTACAGCTGTCATGATGAAAGGGAACATATCTCTGACTATCTGTTTGCCTTGTGTTATTTTCACTTTGAAAGTAGGTGTTAAAGATAACATTGTAGTAAGAGAAATGGAAACACTGTAAAGGATCAAGCCCAGCCATAAATCCTCAAGGTCACCTTAAATATAATTTATTTGGTATAAGCTAAAATAACTCAAGGAAAAAACAGATTAAGCAATAATATAAAGGTAAGGATTATACACCAACTGTATAGTCTTGAAAAAAATGAAAAATATGTGGTAAGAAGATGTAAAACTTATCACATATTTAAGCGCTGCTTCTGAGGTATTTGAAATGTTGCTGAAATGAGACACTGAGGTTGGGATAATCAAGACAGGGTTCCTATGATTATGAAAGAGTATTTTGCAGTAAAGAGGTACAGAATGCACAACATCCAATATTGCAGGTTCATGAACTGAATAGATTATGTCTATATGAGGATTGCATGCTTAAACAGAGACAGAAATTAATCAGTTCAGAAATACATGGTAGAGGAGTAGTATGCAATACTAGTGCTAGTAGGAGGGGTATGAAACAGAAATACTCAGATGGCAGAAGGAGAGAAGCTGAAATCATCACCTTTGGACTGAGTTATGGGACAGCTGCAAGTAATATGAGCTCTTAGTTCTCATAGATCACTAAAGGAGTGCAGTTTGTACTTCCGATAGTACATCAGTAAAGAAATCCAAGCAGTGAATCTGCTTTCAAGTTGAGTTTTGTGGCTGGGATATGATAAGTGAGTCGAGGTATTGAAAGGTCTGGAGTTAGCCATCCATAAAGCAGCTGATTGCACCAGTGTGCAGCCTCCCAGGTCTTGCAAGCAAGAGACTTAGACCCTGAAAGTACCAGTGAAGAATTATATTTACTTCTGATTTTCTCCCAAGATGAATAGCAATCCACTAGCACTGGTTATCTGAAAAAACTTCAGGCTGCCCACATTTATTTCATCCTTTAGGAATATAAGCTGCTAATTCTGTGCATATTGAAGGTAATGAAGCCTGGTTTTCTATGGATTTTTCTCTTGGTTGGCTATTATTTACCTGAATTATATTTTCTGTTATGACTGCATATACCTAACGTCTTCTACTGCAGAGCATTTTGACAGCAACATGCAGGCTGCCATGCTCAGAAGTGGAAATTTGTAGAAATTTGCTGCCTGGATAGGATGTTATTATATGTTGGCTCCTAAATGTTCAGTTCCTTGTGTCTCCTGCCTGGTTATCTATTTCTATGAAATTTCTGTTAATGATATTATCTCTCAAACTCCACTGAAGCTGGGTAATGCTTTGAAGGTTATTGGAACTTGGGACAGACAGAGACAGAGATTGCATAAACCTTGTTTTCATATAGCCTACCAGGCTAAAATTGGATGGCATCCTATCTGAATGCTGAGCTGGGAACAGAACCCATTTTTATCTGCAAGCAATCTCCAAGTCCAGAAAAACGAATGAACAAACAAACAACAGCAAAACAAACAAACAAAAGAATGTCAAAGCTGTAATCCCCATCTCATCTAGAGTATAAAGAATGGGGGATTGTGTCCATTTGTCTATTGCTGGTGATAGAGAAGATACTTATGATTTCCTGTAATTACTTTAGGTTCATCATTACTTCACTGGGAGTTTTGTATATAAGGAAAAGCAGGCTTTGCAGAACTATTACAGTTGTTTGTGTGGATTGGATTCCTTCTCCACCTTAAGTAGTCCAGGAAATAGTTATGCTGCCATAATGTAAAGATCATGTTTTTTTCTAAATTTCTCACTAGTTCATGAGGACACCCAAAAGAAAATGTTCGTTCCCTATACACAATTTTCTTATTAAGAAACTTTGGAAAAGAGATACAGGTTAACCAGACAAAAATAAGAAACCTAATTTTTAGTGATTTTACCCTTTATTCCTGTTTTCTTGCAAGTCACCCTAGTCCCAGGATGCAGTAGACTGATTTATAAGGATTTGCAACCGTGACTTAACTGCAATATTGCAAAATATGCTAAGTTTCATAATTGAAGCGCAGGTAAAGTCACACTCAGGCCAAAACAAAAAAAAATCCCTAATACTAATGAATATTAAAACTTATATTAATGTGTGTTAAAAACAAATTCCACTGTCTCATTTTGGACTTTTAAAAGTTCAGTTTTGAAGCATCCATTTTTTTCTTCCTAAAGTATTATCTGTACTTGAGAATTGCTGCTGTTAGTGGTATTCTATGGTAAATATTTTAGACACAGTACTTGAATGTTATTTGTCACAGATGCTTTCAATGCTCTGTATTTTCTGATGTTGGGGCCTGGGCACTGTTATTTTGCATGAATAAAACATAAGCAGTATTTTATAACTGATGTGTTTCTGATACATTGCACAGCTACAGGTAGCTGTCCTTGTTGCAACACTCCATGGTCTTCTGCTGTGTATGCTTTATAGTTGCTCTTTGTTCATCTCATGTACACAAACCTTAAATTCTGCATTAGTTGACAAATGAATGAGATTATTATATTCTGTAAGAACATGGGTTTTGCCCATTCCTCCACAACTCTGATGCTGTATAGGAACTGTGTTGCACTTGCTGCAATACATGCTTCCTACACCTTTTGGGGAAAATGGCCCCTATTTCTCCTGTTTGCATATTCTCATCTTTCTTTTTGAAAAAAACATTAGCTGAATATTGATGAGGAAAAACTAAAACTAACAACAATCCACTGAGCTAGACAAAGAATAAATCTTTGGATTGACTGGGTGAATGTCCTCATGATTATACTTTTAATGCTTTTGAATAGTTTCTTTCAGAACAAGGTTTTTACAAATTATATGCAGAACCATTTGTCTTTACCTTAGAGGAGTGGCTTTGGGTGGCAGATGTGGCCACCTTCAGCCATGCATATGGGCATAGAATAATACTATTGTGAGCAGCCCCATTGATCTTAGGCTCATCTAATTTACATGTGATCTGTGCTGCGGTTTCTGATGGAGGGAAGTACAAACAAGGATAGTCTATCTTTATTATTTCTAATGCATGGCTTGTCTAGCTTTATTCAAAGTGGCTTTATGAAGAGTTAAACCTATTACTGTGGAGCTTTTTAAATTATGTAGCTCCTCAAGGGAAGAATTCAACTACCAATGGAATATTTGGCCTTTAAGCACTCAAAGTTATTTAACTTTTGAAAAGAATATGTTTTTAACACATATTTGGGAAAAATGATGGGTTGTGTATGAGTTACATAAACCTCTGAGAAGATCTAGTTTCATGTGTTTGGAAGGTTGTGTGAGTGATGATGACTGTCTCTCACTTCACTAACACAACAAAATCAGTATTCACGATGCAATAAATAAATGGGTTTTGCTGTTTTTAAATTTTTATTTAATTTGATCAGTGCCAAGAAAATCCACTTTTACTTAAGAAGTTCCCATACTGTTCTTCTAAAACACCTTGGGAGAAATCTGATATTAAGTTCTCCATCTTTCATTTAGGACTCTCCCATCTGGTGTAAGACTCAAGAGTCAATCTGTGCAACCTTCTGCACAGTTTATTCCATTATTTATATAAAGAGATTGATTATGGCATCACTCTTACAGATACATGAAGTACTTTTCTGAGCCACAAAATGCAAGAAATGGTACCCATAACAGATAAGTAAGAGACAGCAGAAGGTGCAGCCTTAGGAGCAACAAAGTAAGCAGATAACATTGAGAAAAATATTTCACATACAGCCTAAAGCCTGTTCCTGGTATTTTAGCTTAAGTGTTCTTTATTGTATGCATTGCAGCAGTAAATATCATATTTATCGGTTGCATATGTCAAGACATCTTTGCTAGCCTGCCTATTGTAGCAAAATAATAGACAGTTTGGTCAACTTTTAAAATCACATTGTGTTAGCCTGCCAGCTAACCAACCTGCAAGCGCATGTGTATTTTGGGAGTGCTGTTCAAAACATTACCAGTGTAAGGGTTTTGTTATTGTGGTCATGTCCTGCCACACGCAGCCTCTTCTGAAAGTTCACCAGGGGAAGGTGCCAGAAGATGTGAGTTTTTATTTTTTGGAAAATAGAGGCAGCCAGCTCACAGAGGTGGCTTACATTTCTAGAGGTTTAGCTTTCCAGCAATTACAATTTTTACTCATTACTGACTAGACCAGAGTCAGAAACTTTGTAAGGGATTTAGAAATTTGTAAGTGTCTTAGAAATGGAACACTCTGAATTCCCTTACTTCTTAACAGGGTCTTCCACATAATGGTGATAGTGGTTTTTCATTCTTGCCCATGCGGGTGGTCTTTAGCTTTAATAGTTCATTTAATAAACAAAAGCTCTCTTTTTTGCCTATGTCTATCTCTTATAGGTTTGATATTAGAAAACATTTTTATTATAAAAAACTGTGTCATAGTTCGTGAAAGCAAATGAGAATAAATAAATCTGTTTTAAGCAACTGTTCAGCTAAAGGTATACTTTAATTTTATTTCTTTAGAAAAATACTTTAATAATAATTTTTAGTTGGGATATTTGCTGTTCACAAGTGCTATCAGAGACAGTGTTCATGTTTCTGTTGTAATGTGCTCTGCAGTATTTTAGTGGAATACATATAGAAGAGATGGAACTAGAAATTAATATTTTAACTTATCATTATCATCAAAATAATTTGTCATGGAAAAGATGATCATATAATTGCATTGTGATTATCTTAAGAAGTATAATTTGTTATGTCTGATTTTTTGTCCACTTTCGCACTTCTTCAAAATAGGATCCTATTAAAATGTTTTTCATTACTGTCACGAGAACTGCATTAAAATATTTTATTGATAATTTAATCAACCTATTATTACATGGTCTCTTACTGCAAAAGTAGTTCAGCCTGTGTGGTGGGTTGACTCTGGCTGGATGCCAGGTACCCTGCACCAAAGCCATTCTATCAGCTCCCTGCACAACTGGACACGGGAGTGAAAATACAGTGAAAGGTTCATGAGTTGAGATAAGGACAGGGAGAGTTCTCTCACCAGTTACTGTCACAGGCAAAACAGACTGAACTTGGGGATGTTAATTGAATTTATTACTTACAAAATGAGAGCAGGATAGTGAGAAATAAAAATAAATTTTAAAAACACCTTCCCCCCACTTCTCCCTCATTCCCAGTTCTACCTCCTCACAAGCTTTACCTCCTACCCTCCAGTGGTGAAAGGAGACAGGGAATGAGGGTTATGGTCAGTGCATCACATGTTGTTCCTGCCACTGCTCAGGGAGAGAGGTCCTTCCCCAGCTCCACTGTGGAGTCCCTCCCACGGGAGACAGTCCTCCGTGAACTTCTCCAGTGTGAGTCCATTCCACGTAGGTCACTCTTCCATAGGGTGCTGTCCTCCAGGCACAGCCTGCTCCAGGATGGGTCCCTTACAGGGTCACAAGCCCTACCAGGAGACCTGCTCCAGGATGGGCTCCTCTGTCCACAGGTCTGCAAGCCCCTGCTAGGACCCTGTTCCAGCATGGGTCTCCCATGGGTTCACAGCCTCCTCTCAGGCATCCACCTGCTCCAGAGTGGGGCTCCTCCGTGGGCTATGGATGGATCTTTGCATCCCCGTGATCCTCCATGGGCTGCAGGGTTACAGCTGCTTCACCATAGGGTGCATCATGGGCTGCAGGGAAATCCCAGCTCCTCTGGCACCTGGAGCACCTCCTGCCCCTCCTTCTCCACTGATCTTGGTGTCTGCAGAGCTGCTCCTCTCACATATTCTCACCCTGCTCTTCTCTGGCTGCAATTACATCTGCACAATAACATTTTTTTCTTTTTATCACAGAGGCATTACTATCATTCGTGACTGGCTCGGCCTTGTCCAACAACAGGTTGTCCTGGAGCTGCCTGGCACTGGCTCTGCCAGACATAGAGAAAACTTTTGGCAGCTTCTCACAGAAGCCATCCCTGTAGCCTTCCCCACTACCAAAACCTTGCCACACTAACCCAATACAGCCTAGATGGACTTTTTACAAAGAGTATGTTCCTACAGAAGTGTCTTTAGTCAGTACACAAGGACAATGTATTCATTCCTGTAATACCCAACATAATTTAATTATTTTTAAAGGAAGCAGAGAATTCCATTCCAACAAAGAGCAATGCCATTTCTAAACATAATAATACTATATAAAATTATCTGTGTATTTTTTGTTCTGTAATACAGGAGAGAGTTTTAGTTGTTGAATGGCGTTGTGGAGATTTGAAGAATATAGACTTAAGTTTCTTAAGGATTAAACTAACTTTTTTCTTTTTTTTTTCCCAGTGAATCACGCTTATTTCAATATGCACGTAGTGCTCACAGATCTCTGATTCTAGATAGTGTTATTTATTGATAATTGATTGCTTCTCTGTTGCCATGGCTTTAGATTTCAAAAATTAACCTCTACATTTTCCTTCCTTTTTTGAGTGGTGGGTACCACAAATGAATGCATTTGTTGCTAAATAGATTAGAGAATTTCCATTTTATCTTGCAGCTGGGAGCCTCACAGAGCTTTGGTTGACCTTACGTGTTGTCTTAGCAAAGGGTCCAGTAACAGGATTATAAACCTGCAGTTAAAGGCTTGGTGTCTCGGATAAAGCAACAATCATTAAGAATAAGTAGATCTAACCGTGCACTTAATTTCTAGATGTTTAGTATGTTGTGTGTCCTATAATCTTTTAACAACCAGTTTCCCATGAGTATACATATCCCAAATAGTGTCACCATAACTGGGAAATAATCCAAAATAACCAGAAATCATTTTATGCCAGTTGTGAATGGAAAAACAGCTGTATAACATTTGTATAAGGTCTGAAGAAGTTTTTAGCAGTGGTAAAAACTTTGACCCCTTTGACTTTGAGATAAGTTATTCAATTGATAGCTAACTTGTTTGAAATTAAAACCAGAGTTGTAATACAGGTAGCCTGAACATTCAAAATGTACAACATTTATGGTTGTGCATAAGGCAAACAGCAAAATGGATAACATGAATTGGCCTAAATTAGACCATGAGAAAATAAAACCTACAGATGAACACGTTTAAAACCATATAAAATTATTGCTTAGGTTGTTTGGAAAATGGAGGAAAAAAGAAATGCTTGAAGGACAGATTTTATGAATTGAGGAGTTCACCGCTTATTTTGGAAGCGTGAAGATTTCACTGATGTAACACAGTCATGAAATCTGTGTTTCTGAGGATGTTTATGTGCAAAGTAGAGTGTTTGGACATTTCTGTGAGCAAGTGTGAAGAGCAAGAAGATTTTATCTCTCAATTTAAATTAAACATATGGAAAAAGTTGGCTTACATTTTTCCACTCTGCTGATCTGATTTTCTTTCGTGTAATTTCACGCTCTGTGAGAAGAATAATGTTCTTGAGGGAGGACATGCCACTATGAGGATAGGTGGAATATAAGAATATCTGGTGTGCAAGGATATCTGGCTAGCAACTAGTCACCTTAAAAAGCAAGGACAAGTAGCAAGAGAAGCATTAAACACTGATATAGCAGCATTGAGGAAGAGGAGATAGCAAGGCAATGAGAAATACAGGAGTCCTTTGGACATTGACTGATGGCCACTGAAGGAACCTCTGAAGCATGGCCTTGAAGAAGTTCAACCAGAACTTTGTTGCTGAAAGAACAAAGAAAGCAAGAAACAAGATTATTGTAGGCCTCATAGGGAGGTGCAAGCTTCCACAGGAACATTCGAAGGGACTTCCGAGGTTCTGTAAAACTTACTAAGGCTTTTTCAGGGGATTGTGGGAATAAACAAAATTTATTATATCACACATGGCCAAATGCAGGGAAAAGAAGAGAGTGTGAAGGTCCAGAGAGGAATGAGTGGAAAAAAAGAGAGGAGAATAAAATGGATCGGTCATGAGTGAAACAAGCTGCTGGCCAGCACAGTTCCCCAGCTAAACCCTTGGGCTTGATTACTGCAGTGTGCTTATCATGCAGTTAAAGTATTGTTCCCACGTGGATGTGTCTGATCAACAGCGAGCTTCACAACAGACTAGCTGGTAGCTGGGATGAGCGTTCAGGGTGCTGACACATGTATGCTGACACCACAGGATGAAGGGCCCCATAGTTCCAGGGGACAGTGATGGGAGAGATGGGTCAGCTGCCAGAGGGGCCCATTTGTGTGTGTGTGTGCCTGTGAACAGCACAGCCGGAGTAGCTGGTGAGTTGGGTAAGAAGACTGTGAGTTTGGCACTGGAGGGGCTGCGGTCTGATAGTTGGTGACTGAAGGGACTGTAGACCTGGACCAGCTGGCAGAAAGCCTCGTCTGTGCATGCTAGCAAGCATTGAGCCTGGTTAGCTGGCAAATAACGCATGATCAGGCCACCAGTTTTGCTCGTGTTCATCTTAGTGCTTTTGGTGTAAACCTGTGGGTGTGCAGGAGCCAGTGAAGGCACTGCGCTCTCCTTGGTTTGCTCTGTGCTGCCAGATATATGTTTGTGCATATTTGGGATTCCTGCCTAGCTGAAATTCTGGACCTGGGAAAAGCCACAGCAGTATACTCAGCAACAGGGAAAAGCCCTGGGGTCAGGGCTTACAGCCCACCAGGTTAGCTTACCTTAGAGCCAGCTCCATGTCCTTAAGTCTGCATATCTACACCATGTCCTTGCTGTACAAACATAGGAGCTGCGTGTTGGCAGATGCACTTGTCTATATGGAGAAGTCAGTATGTCAGTAATTTGTGGCCTTGCTTGGCCTTGCTTTTTAGCTCATTCTCAGAGGTGGTGATATTGATTTTACAAGCATACATATGTCCCAGAATTTGAAAACTTTCTGGGGATAACTGAAGTTAGTGTGCAAGTGCAGCAGAGAAGTCTGAAATGTCTGTCTAAAACGTAGGTGTGTTTATAGGAGCCCTATTCATATATCATGGTAGCACATTGATTTAATGTCTTATTTCAAGTCCACCTAGTGGATCTCTGGGAATGACATAGCTTTTGCCATCAATATGATCAGACTGAAAAGTTGTTTTTCTGTCTTCATTTTTATTCCCAAATGTACACTTTTGACACTTGATTTGTGACAGCTGACACCTCAAAGCTTATATATGGCTCAAGAGTTAAGCAGCACAGGGCCAGACAGAATGAGCTAGCTATAATCTCTCAAACATACAACACTCTCTGACATTGAGTGTGAAAATCATCAGCCTGTGAATAGTGTCATATAGCAAAAACATTAAAATTAAGTAGAAAGTTACTTGAGTTTTGACTTAGAGAATGTTACACTTTTAAACTACCTGGTATATATTTTTCATCCCCTTCTCTTTCTTTTCAATGATATAGTAACAAAAATTTTATTCCTGAATTTCAAATCCACTTACATGTCCCTGTTGACACTTACATGTCCCTGTTGACAGAGAAGGGAAGGGAAGGGAAGGAAAGGGAAAGGACAGGGAATAAAGAGCCAAAGTCTTTCCCAGCAGGTTTCTGGATTTTTCAGTGCTGGGCTAGAAGAAGGGACAACTAAACTACAAAGATAGACTTTGTTTTCTGTATTTGCTTGGAAAAGGATCGTTGAAATGAAGGTAGAATTTACCAGGCTTTTTTACCAAGAAAGGAAAACTGAATTTGCTACACCCCGAGTTACTATACGAAACTTTTATGTCTGTTTAAAATCAGTTTGCTGTGACGTTGTATTTTTCCTGATGGGAGGAAACATGTTTTGTATCTCAAAAAATCTGGAAGATGACTTTGAAGGTTTGGAAATATTTAATTCCACTACTACGTGTGATCACATATAGATGATGTTTTTAACTCCTTAGTGTTGGTCAGATTGGAGTTTGGGTGAGAATGGCCTGCCTTCCTCCAAGAAAAATGATGGAACAGATTTTGTACATAAAATGTAACTGATGGCCACTAAAACTGTACAGAGGGGTAAGAGGCTTAGAAGAAAAGAGAAATATATGATTTCAGGCCTCCATATATGATCAGCTAAGTATGTTTTGAGAATAGTTACACTCACAATTTGGAGAGTGAAACCTGAGTGCATGGGAAAGGCTATTTCAACCTCCTTGAACTGGGAAATTTGCAATAATGCATGAAAGCAATTCCCAGGCACTGAAAGGATTTTTTGTGTCAGAAAGTCAGAAGGCCTTTCAAAGAAGCCAAATTTCATAGAATTAGAGACTCATAATCATAGAATCATAGAATAGTTTAGGTTGGAATGGATTGGAAAGGTCACATCGTCCAACCCCCCAGCAGTGAGCAGGGACATCTTCAACTCCATCAGGTTGCTCAGAGCCCAGTCCAGCCTGACTTTGAATATTTCCAGGGATGGGGCATCCGCTGACTCTCAAGGCAACCTGTGTCAGTGTCTCACCACCCTCATAATAACAAATTTCTTCCTTATATCTAGCCTCAATTTACTCTCATTTATTTTAAATTCATTACCCCCTGTCCTATTGCAACAGGCCCTACTAAAATTTGTCCCCATCTTTCTTATAGGCCCCTTTACATATTGAAAGGTCTCCAATGGTGCCTTCTCCAGGCTGAATGACTCCAACTGTCTCAGCCTGTCTTCACAGGAAAGGTGCTCCATCCCCCTGATCAACTTAGTTGGCCCTCCTCTGAACTTGTTCCAACAGGTCCATGTCCCTCCTGTGCTGGGACCCCAGAGCTGGATGCAGCACTGCAGGTGGGGTCCCACCAGAGCAGAGCAGAGCAGAGCAGAGCAGAGCAGAGCAGAGCAGAGCAGAGGGGCCCTGCTGGCCATGGTGCTGTGGATGCAGCCCAGGACACGTTTGGCTTTCTGGGCTGTGAGTGCACATTGCTGGGTCATGTCAACTTTTCATCCACCAGTATCCGCAAGTCTTTCTTTGCAGTGCTACTCCCAGTCTCTTCATCCCTCGTATTGTTACCAGGGGCTGCCCTGACCCATGTGCAGAACTTATTAGGTTCACATGGACCCACTTCTCATTCTTGTTCTGGTTCCTCTGGATACCATCCCATCCCATCCCATCCCATCCCATCCCATCCCATCCCGTCCTGTCCCGTCCCGTCCCGTCCCGTGCCGTCCTGTCCCATCCCATCCCTCAGGTGTGTCAGTCGCACCACTCAGCTCTGTGTTGTCCACCACCTTGCTGAGGGTGCTCTCAATCCCTCTGTCTATGCCACTGATAAAGACATTAAACAGAACTAGTCCCAGCACAGACTCCTGAGGGACACCACTTGTCACCAATCTCTGTCTGGGCATTAGCCTCACTACTGGTAATGAGCTGCCTCACACATCAGGGATCAGAGGGAAGATGTGCCATTTATCCCCAAAACAGATCAATAAACAAGTTTCAGTAGAAAGAGACATAAATTCACACTGAATGTTTTGTTTCATTTAAGAATGTTTAAATGAGGAACAAAACCAACCACAGTGTCAGGAAAAGGCTTTTCCATTCAGTAGGACAGCTATTCAGTAGGACAGCTATTTTCCATTTTGACCTACCAAAGAGAAGCAGTACTGTTTGGCTCACTAGATCCTAGGTCAGGAAACTGAGATGTTTTATGATCCCATTGGGTTGGTATCAATCTCATTGAAGTTTATAACCCAGCAGTGAAGAATACTAATTTACAATCATGTTTTTAAAATAAAGCTCCTCCTAAAGTATTTTGTGGAAGGTTCAGTACTGCAGCTGAGCGCCAGCTGTGCTGAGCGCACACCTGTTCTTAGGTTTAAGTTATCTTGTTGCATTTATAGGTCTCACTAAGGATTACAAATAAGGGTAAATTCTGAACTCCCAAGAAGAGTAGTTTTGGGTTCGCTCCAAATGTTTGGTGAGCGCCAGGCATCACTCAGATCTGCAGCAGATGATGCTCAGGGGGCCTTCATGGCTCTGGACATAAAGTGTGTTATGAAGCCTAAGTCTTCTTTTGGATATGGATGATATTCTAAGCACTTTTTAAATTCAGATTAAGTTTGCTTTGAAGATCTCAGGAGAAGCTAAGCAAGCAGAGAGAGATTGAAATCACCATCTGAAATTTGTTTTTTAAACTTGGAGATATTCATACAGGATGTAAGACCAACTCTGCTTTTCTTTTTTCTTTTTTTTTTTGTCTTGTGTAACTTTTAATAATAAAGAGTCTACAGGTTTATATCTTTATAATAATCCCTCCCCATTGCATTCACTAACTCTGCGGTCTGCCTGTACAAGTGCAGGCTGAGCAATAGCAGAACACTTCTGCTGCCTGGGGTTAGGGTGACTTCAACAGAGGGAGAATCCTTCTGCAGTGCCCTGTCTGAGTATCCTATCAGTGCCATCAGTGGTACCAGTCAGCACTTGTGAATCCTCTTCCAGCTCAGCGTTTTGGTGGCTTATAGTTACTGATACCTCAGATTGAACTTACTGGGTGAATTTATCTTTCTTTTGTTTGTTTCTTCAAGCTTTTAAGGCTAAATAAAAAATGTGTTCTTCAACTTTCTAGCCATAAATTTTTTAAACATGATTATGTTTGCTTTTGTGTAACAAAAAGCTCCCTTAAAATAAGCTGTGTAACGCGTGTAAATGTAAGACTCTTCTTTGCAGTCTGATTATGTCTTTGGACAACACTTTAAAGCCTACTAGCAATTGTAAATCAATATATGTCAATTAAATATACATGTGGCTGTCAGATCGCATTTGTTCTATATTTATTTACTCAGTTCACCTGCTACCAGTTATTTCACCTTTTATCAAGTACAAGCAGCATGAAGCTAACAATGAAGAATGATGCAAATGTAATGATCCTATTGACTGAGTCAAAGATTCGTTGCTTGAGAGAGATTGACTGCACCTACTGAAACAGAAGATACTTAGGTAATGGATTTAGATGAACTAAATATCAACTGAAACTCTTACAGGATGGACATCATGGAATTCTCCTCTAGAAAATATCTAGATAATAGTCAATTCTTGTCAGCAGCTGCACCACAGCTCTGCTTCTGGGAACGTTAAGGTTCACCATAATGGCCTCCACAGCTCAGAAAGTTCAGAAATACAACAGAATGAAAACACAAGGTAGTTTCTCTTCAAAATACTAAAAATAATTCACAGCTATGGGTTTTCCTTAGCCTTACAGAAGATACAGCCCCTTCTTTCTTGTCCTTTATCAGTTGCATGGCCAGGTTTCCTGTGGCTCGATTTCAGCCCTACTTGTGATCCTACACTGCAAGTGAACAGTAAATATAGAGGGCTCTCAAGTATAGCACTATTTTCCCTTAGGAACAAATGGGGAGTCAATACTGCCTAAATTCATTATCTGCTGATGCATCTGCATTGCTTATATAAATTGTTATTCCTAATAAGTGACTAACTCAGCATCCCTTTGTCCACATTAATGTGATTATTTTAAGATTTTTCTCTATCTCAAACAATCCTCTAGACAATGGCATTGTTACAGGTAGGTACCATCTCTGTGATATTATCTGGCCAAGTTAAGTGTGTGATGGGAACTTTGATTCATACACTGAAAATGTTCTTTCCACTTATGCTTTTAAGATGTGTGAAGGTTTTCCTTATTCTTTCAATGGCCAGTGCATATGAAAGAAGTCCAGTCATTTATTTGCATAAACACTGAATCACTCAACCATCTTCAATGCTCTATTTTTAAAGTACATTTAGAATGTAGACTTGTCAGTTTTCCAGGCTTAGGAGGCAACTGCCAGTTCTGGTGCCCCAGACTGACATCCAGCTCACAGTATCAAATTGGTTACAGGCCTCATCCTTCACCTGCCCCTGCGCCAGGACTCCGTTTTTGTTTGGTACATTGTTGTAATTTGAGTAAGAGACGTCTCTATGCAAAGGGAAAGAACAAAATATAAGATCTGGTAGTAATGCTCTTTCTTTGGCACAACCATCACTGATTTGCCAATAGACTGTAATAGGTGTAATCTAGCTAACTTTCTATAATAACTATCTATAAAATACAAAAGCAGAGCAGCTGCAGTAGAATATGCTGTAGTCTCCTGAGGATCACTTACATGGACTTTTATCTTTCCATCTACCTAAAGAGATAGTGACAAAATGGTCTTTTTGTTCCTGTGGTTTGCACAGAGCAATGCAGTCTGTTCATTGCTATAATCGACATTAATCATTATTCATACATATGTGTGGAGTTTTCATTTATTGGTCAATCTGACTTTGATAAGAGGCATCATTATTACAGTCTTCATGAGTTAATGAAGTGGTAAATGCCTCTGTCACATGTCTTGGAAAGGAAAGTCAAAGAACGTGGTGAGATGAAGCCTTGAAATTTGCATTGAGCAATTCACTGCTTTGTTTTTATTTTTAATGTAGCCTTTCTAACAATAAAATTATTTATATCTTTATACATTTTGGTTGGTTGGGTTTTTTGTTTTTTTGGGGGGTTTCTTTTGTGAAAATAAGAATTTACATCATCTGATTTCAAAGCAAAAAGATGTCCTCCACATTTTATCCACAGACCAGGGACAGTGCACTGGCAGCCTGCTGACACGCAGCCGGATTCAGACTCATCAGAGCTCTTCCATTAAGAATTAGAAGTCCCACACAAATAGGAGAATGTATAGTTTAATCTTCTTCTTTCCATTTTGGATGGTTCTGCCAAGGCTCTCAGCCTGTATTCTGACACTGAAATGCTTACACTTGTGCTGATCTGCATGAATGTGAGATGTTACTGTGAACACAACAAGGCCAAAACCAGAAAGCCTTTGAGTCAGCGATGCTGTTCATGTGCATAAAACTGTGCCAACGTCTGCAAGATCAAGGCTCAGGGGAGCAATTAGCACAGATGGTTTTGTGTGGTACATATCTGTCTGTTAGGACCTGGCCTGAAACCAACAACTCATTTTACATTGGTCAGTGAGTAACGTTTCATATCAGCTGTAGTTTACTCCTGGTCTGAACTGAACTGGAAATGATGAAATGGGACTTGACCTCTTAATGGGCCCATTTCTCTTTCCAAAAATTTGAAATGCTAATACATGCTTTTTTTATAGACTTATTTGAAATTCATTTGAAAGTCATGCTCTAGCTACTCTTCCTTTTATTATACATTCTCATGAAACATATAGTAAGGATAATTGAACTAAATGAATATTTGAATATTTTCATTGTCTAATTCACTGTAGTTCTCCTCTGGCCTGAGTTAGCATGGTTTGGGTTTTAGTTTTTTGGGTGTGGTTTGGTTTGGCTTTTTGTTTCTTTTTGTTTGGGTTTTTTTGTTGGTTTGGGTTGGTTTGTTTGTTTTTTTTTATTTGTTTGTTTTTTTGTTTGGTTGGGCTTTTGGGTTTTTTTTTGTTTGAGGGTTTTTTGTTTGGTTTTGTTCATTCTCACTTTTCCGAAGGAGGTTTTCAGGTTCTCTTATGTTACACAAACCTTCCTCCTTCCTCAGAGTTGGAGTATAACTTATGTTAGGACTACTAGGCCATTCTTTGCATGTGTGTGGCCTTTCCTTCCTGAAGGCCCAGTAAGTGACTTTTGGTCTCCAGTTTATTCCTTTGAGAACACGTAATACTTTCAATGTATAATTCAGCTAAATTAGCAAATCTTGTTTTGTTAGAACCCCCTCACTAAATGAGCAAGGAGCCTAATTAGATGTCAGCCCCCTGGGGTACACCAGTACCTGCAGAAGCAGGCTTAGATCTCAGGTGTAAGCCTGGGGGTGATTTATCTCTCCCCTCCCAGCCCTTCCCTTACCAGACTTGTTATTTTACCTTTAAATGCTGATGGATTGCCAGCCCCTGAGCTGTGATGGATTCTGTGTGGCAGGGTGGGTGACAGTGAAGCAGCTGTGTGAGAACAAAGGCTGGTTTGTTGGTGCTTGTGTGATTCTATCTGTAGGGGCTCTTTCTTTTAATGGCAGCAATTTAGACATGCAATAATTTGGCAGTTTTCTAGTTGTATAAGGCTTCTGCACCCAATTTGTGAGAAGAGCAAAATTTTGGCATCTCTTTAAAATAAAAGTGTTTATAGCACAACTATCTTAGTTTGTTAAGAGCACATTTCCACTATTCTTCATTGATCCACTAATCTTTTCCCTCTTAGTGCAGGGGAAATAGAGTAACACAATATAGATGAGGAGGCAAGTGTGGTGGGGAGAAAAGCATAGTGAAAGGAAGTAGGAAATACATAATAAAATTATCTAATTAAAATACTTTCAGAATTCTTTGTTGTTCAGAAGACTTTCTACAATACTTTCTTGCAAAATGCTCTTTTCTGCATATAATAAGGAATATTTCTCCTGTCTGTTACTTTAAGTACCCACTGCAGTTGGATGGATAAGATACTTCAATGTTGGTATTCTTATTTAAACTAAAATGCAAAACTCCAATAATTCCAAAGACAAAGGAGCCCAAGGGCAAAGTAGTAATTAACATGTGAACAAGGTTGCTGGGGGAAAAAAAACCCTTTATATATTTGCATGCTAATGTAAATTAGCAATGAATAAATTTCTGGAATAGTTAAAATGATTAAATATTTACAGGTTTGTTCAATATTTGAAATCACACTGCCAAATTTTTAAAAACCGCTTGTGCTCTCAGCAAGGTGACTGATGAATTCAGTCATGAGAATTACTTTTAGTATTTGTTCTTTAGTCTTCTTTATCATTCTTTTAGTTTTACTTTATAACTGATCACAGTAAAGATGTGATCATCCTACTACTCCCTATAAACTACCCTGAGAATGATTTGCAGGAATCTATAATACCCTGTTGGCATATGGCTTTGCTAACAATATGTATACACGGACAATATGAAAGGAACTTCTGGGGGATTTTTTTTGTGTATAACTGAAAAAAAAAGTCTGAACTTCTAACCATACTATCAGGAAAAATAATTCATTGGTGTAACTACTACTATAGGGGGAAAAAAAGACAATACGGAGAAAGCAATACGGAGGTAATAGAAAACTTTGTGAAATAAAGGGTTCTTCTGACACTCAGCAATTTTATATCAAAGAAACAAGTTCCTGTTTTATGGTGGTAAACAAGAAGGAACCACAGACATTGCCAAGTTACCTTCTAATTCTCAAATATTATGTAGGTAAAAGAAGAAAAAACCACTGAGAGACTTCTTAGGTTCTTCAGCCTTGGATGTGTCACAGCTCGATCTCAGAGTCTTATCACTGATTGTCTGTGCAAGGTTATATAAATAACCAAGGCTTCATCAGTGAAGTGTATTTTCCTTCCTATTTCTCCCTCATCAGTAACAAATATTCTCTTTTTGTGTGTGCATGTTAGTCTGGGTTGAAATTGGATTTTTGATTACATATTAAATTTAAAGGCTAAGAGTTTTTGAACAGAATGGAAATCTGGCTTAAAAAAAGGGCGAGAAAATGGAACGAGGCTGTAAAGGGAAGCTTTGTCTTTGTCTAGTGTTGGTAAAAGGCCAATCAGACTTCATATTAGCAGGTGCTTTTATGGTTTGAGGCTTTTTCCACATAAATTATTTTTATTTATGGAAAAAAAGAAATCTTATGAACTTTTAAGACCTAAACTCTGGTCTGAAAGAAGGGTAATCTTAGAGCAGATACTGATATAAAGAAATTAGGAAAAAACATTGTGTCCAACTCAAGCTGGAGAGAGGGTTTTGCTTATTGTTTTTCAAATCTGTAACCTACATGAGAAACCAGCTGATTTCTTTTTAAACCTCCACGGAGTGTGAATTTTCTGGGCAATGCCTTCTACAAAGTTCTACCTATCCGTTGTTCTGTAGTGCACATGCATGCACAGATGAAGATCGTGAAGTAAATTTTTAAAAATATTTCTGAATGTTTTATAGATATGGAGATGAATTCTTGCATTTCATATTCAAAGTGTTGTGAACGGAAGTCTTCGACAAGTATTTCCTTTCCTGTTGCTCATCTCCACTGTGAAAAACTGGTAACACCCTTAACATCTGTGTTTATCCAATATATCAACAAATGCTTTACTAGGAATTACACCTTCTTCAGGAATTACACCTTCTCCTTAAGCAATTAATCTTACTGTAGCAGAATCCTGATATGGTGTTCTGATCAGCAGAAGGCATAGCTTATTTATTATAATCATAACTAGTTGTCTAAAGGGCGCTGATACTCAGTATGCTTTATGTTCATATTCACCCATGCATGCACTGAAGAGGAAGAAGTTTCAGGAATAACTGTGGTTGTCTAAACCAGTAAGGCTACATGGCTGGAAGGGAAATGGCAGATTGCATCTCTTACTACTCAGAGACATAAAGAAGGATTTGTTATATTCTTTATTTTAGGAATTTTTAAACAGGACTGAAGATAATCTCCATTATTGCCCTTTAGATTCACTAATCTTACAGGAAAAAAAAAAGTTTCCTGTGGTTTTAAGATCCTTTTAGTACTCAAAGCACGGCTATGTAGCAGAACGAAAGCACCATAATGAACCAAAAATATTGTTTAGCCAAATGTGTATTGGAGGGATTTAGGAAGTAACATAAATTAGGTGAAGTCGATTAATGCTCTAGGACATGTTTTGGGATACAATAACTGTGGCAGATTACATACAAGGATGATGTGACTGTCAGGCAAATTAAATGAATCATCTTCAGTATGTGAAGTGACAGAATAATGAAATTTAAATCCAAATAATGACTTCATTTATCTTAATTTAGGGGCTGCACCCTAAATCAGGTGCAGATATGAGATAAAATAGTCTGAAAAATGACACTTGTTCTGTAAACTCTGGAAAATTCTGTTCGGCTTTTTTTTTTGTCTGAAGGATATTTATTTAAATACCAATTATATGTTTGATCAGAACAGAGCTAAACAGTTCTACTAAACCTAGATCTGCATACACAGTACATGTTTTTCAATACATTTTTTTTTAAAAAAAGCTTTATGTCAAGTCTAATAGAAGCTATTTAACATTTTGCCAAAAATGTGATTCCTGTGGGCTACTCTGCAGTATTCTTTTTATCAGAGCCAAGCACTTACAAAGAAAGTTTGTAGGGCAAAACCTTCTCAAAACTGATTCAGAGGTAAACTGAAAAGTGTAAGCATTTCTGAGTTTAAAATTTGAGCTAAGAACCTGGGTGGGAATATGACAATTCTTAATAGTTGTTTATGGATGCTTTTATAATTGCAGTCCTGCTGCTTAAATTAACTACAAAAAATTCAGTTAACAAGGTAAATCTGACAAGTGGGTCATACAGAGCCTCCTTCTTGATTTTTCTTTCTTTCATTCTTTCATAAATAAAAGAAGAAAAATTCAAGCTGTTTGTGCTCAGTTCTGTAAGATCATTTGCAGTACAAGCAATTGCATTTCAAATAGAATTGGGGGCATTTTTTTTGCCCTGGGTTTTGAGGCCAGTATTAACATTTCATAGTTTCCTTAATAATGAAAGGCACAACAGGGAAAACTGGTATCTATCTAATGAAAAAGAATATCTAGTTATTGCTATGAATAAACCAACAGATCTTCTAAAATGTGTAATGGCAAGCTGCAGAGTTAAATGAAAGCGGGTGATGCTCATTAGAGTCTGCTATGACACCTAGTTAGATTCATTAGTGCACAAACAAAGGTTTAAACTGCAGAAGACAGGCATATAGTTTCATCTGCAATGGGTTGTAAGTGAACAAAAGGAAAAGGGAACAGTTGAGAAAGAAAATGGTATTGCAAAAGTGCCACGTGGGAAACTAATTCATTACTGGTTGCTTACCTTAAAAAAAAAAAAAAATTCTCTTTGGGCCATTTATGATATAAATAAGCATCTGAAAATCACAAAATCCAAAATTAAATAATCAAAGCCTCTGAACTGGCCTTCTGATCCCTAACAACCTCCTTACTCTAAGATTACCTCTCTCAAACCCATAAACCAACTCTCCATCAAGTGATATTTCTGCTGCTCTGTTTTCCAGCAGGACATCCAGGGTGATGATATCCTGTTTTAAAGGATGCTGCCAATTAATTTTTTTTTTAAATATTCTACCCTCATTTGTGTTAATATTTTAGGCTATTAATAAAAAAGAATATTAACCTGCTAATTTCTTGGCACTATTCATGCAAGTCATTTCTTTTTGACCTGGCCAAGTACAATGGCCTAGATGATTTCATTGCATTTTTGAGCTGCTAGCACAACAGCATTCAATTTAATAATATAGCTGCGATCCCAGCTCCTTACAACAGGAAGGGAGTTCCTGGGAACTCCTTTCAAAGGGACTTCCTACACTGGCACCCACGGAGAGGAGCAGGCTGGGCCACACTCCTTTCCCTGAGCAGGGAGAGGAAGCCAAGAGGCAGTCGCTGCCTCAGGACTTCTCAGTTGGAAGGAGGTAGGAAGCCAGGACCTGGGGAAGTGGTCACAAGAGATGCTGTCCTGGCTTGTGGTTCTGCTGGTGGAGAAATGGTGAAGGGTAGAGGAGCAGAAGCAGTTCAGCACTCTCAGGGTTCTCTTCCTCAATCCTGTGTCTGTGGCATCCCTCAGCTTCCCCAGAGGGGAGCCCCTACCATAGGGAGTGTGAATTGGAGAGGATCATCTTCCTCAATGGTCAGCTTTATAACCACTAGAAACCAACAGTAGTCACCAGGCAGAGATACATGAATTTTTTCTCAAAAATATGTGTAGGTTAGTAAAAACATTAAACTGCTCTTGGTGATAAAAATATTAACAGTACAATTATATTTTTTTTTGTGGGGAACTTTGCCCTGCTTACTTTTGAGTATTTTCTGGCTAATGTATTTCCTTGCTTTTTCCTGTGCTTATATACAAGAAGATAATGGAATTATGATCAGCATTTCTAGATTTAAGTCCAACTACGGGCCTGTTTTGCAAATGAGCTGCTGTAAATATTGCAGACAAGCATGCAGAGTTATATCACTCCTGTAAATTTGCAGAGCAGTTGTCTGTTCTGGGTTTTGTCAAATGGCAGGAGGCTGCTGTTTGGATCTAGCTGCTGGAGTAAGAACCTGTTTTTCAGGAGAGTGTTTTGGAAAGCGTAATTATGTGGGAAGAGTCATTTAAGTGCACTACATCATAATTAATAATAACTGAATGAATGAGTCTAGTGAGATTGAATTACTGAGCCCAATTTCAGTGTTACAATGTGCAGCAAATCTTAGGCCTTTCTGCTAGAAAGCTTAAAGGTTTTCACAGATGTTAGAAACTCCAGTGTAGCTTTGGCAATGGTGGTGATTTATATAATAATAAAAACTTGAGTTCTTTCAGTCATTGCCACATCTCTTTACAATTCCTTGTCATCAGTCACAGCAGTTTCAAAATATTTAGGCTACTTCTGGGGCATCAGGTTTGAAGAGAGGCAAATGATGGGTTCACACATCCAGGCATCATGTTTTATGACAGTCCATTGAAAAGGAAAGATCACCAATTGCCCCAAAACAAAGAAGGAATTTAAATTATTGGTCTTAGCAGACTGAATAATTCAAGTGATGCAAATTTTCTGAGCAGTGTCAGGTTAAGTTCTGACAACATAAATCAAACCCATGGATGAGCTGTGTAACTTTATGAACTAATCAAGACCTTCACAGAGCTTAAACGGGCATTGTCCAGCTTATAGATTCTGAAAACAAGACAATTTGAGGGGGGGGGTTGCCTCTCCAGACAGCTCTTGAACAAGAGAAATCCTATGTTACGAAAGCTGAAGAGCAGAAATTTTCTGGGCTTCAAGACTCTCCTCAATGAACTGTTTGCATAGTTCTGGAAAACTGTCATTCCTTTTCCAATCAACCCAGTACTGCTTTGGCAGCAGGCTCTTGTCTCTACCTATACATCTTTTCTAGAGTCACAATTGGCACAAAGGAGCTACAGTGTCTGACTAGGAATCCAAACAGCCAGGAAACAGAAGAAATTAAAAATAGTGCTTTATTAACCCAAGTCAACATGCTGATATGTCGACACAAGTGTGGAAAGGCAAAAGTATCTTGACAGATGCTTTAGTGTAATCCACACGTGAATATGTCGCGAGCAATGCTGTACTTCCTGCTGGCAGTGAGGAGCTGCTCTGCATACGGATAAAACAGAGGAATTAGAAAGTACCGTGTTAGTGTGGTCAAGAGGTTATGAAAGGGAAGTAGTCACAAGATTTCTTGACTTTGGGGTGACCACAATTCTGAGAGCAATAGGACTGGATTTATTCTTTCCAGCCTCTAGCTCAGTGTTCACTGAGCTCATTTAAATGAGAACTCAAATTCATTTGGAAGAGATGTGAAGTGTGAACTCATCCTTGTGTGCTGCTAACATGGCCTGAGCATAAACAGAATGTCCATTTGGTTTTCTTCATCACAGTTCATACTGGTTCATACATATGTGGTGCCAGAGTAGAGGCAAAGTGAATGTGTTTTGTTGAGTCTAGCATTTCTCTTTTTGTACCGTGGCAAACAGAATCTGTTTCCTTTTAATTTTTTTTTCTTTTTGCTAGCCTTCAGTTCCTCCAGGAGTCATCCCAAAAGCATCTTCTAATGGGACATTATGCTGCATCTCAAGTGCTTAAATGCCTGCTAAATGATGTATCTTGTCACCTGCTGTGGCTAATGTCAGATGAGGTGCATAGAGCAGAATGTACCTACATCCCCGTGTGATGCGGACCAAAGCGATGGGAGGGACTCCCCATGGCAATTCCTTCACAGCCTGCAGCATGGGATTTGCTTATCCCATCTCTTAAGAGACAGAAATGTTAGAACCATAAAATGATCCAGCTAAATAGAAATATGGAGATAATTTAATGCAACACTGTTGCAGAGTGGGTAACATGAATGAATATATAATTTAATATAGGTAAGTGCAGGAATGAGCTGTTGATTAAATGAAACACATTTACTTCTTGTTACTGGGGATACAAAAAGATGGAAGTTTACTTCTGTGTGACTCAATTATTCTTTTTCCTTGACTGCACAGTAAACAGCAGTCTAACTAATGGTCCTGACTCATTTAAGGATAAACGAGTGCCACCTTCCTGTCTAGACATGCATGGTATGTAATGACCTACCTTCCAATTAAATGCCTTTGAAAGCTATAGTTAAAGTCCAGTTTTCAGTTTACAAAGACCATTCAAGAAAAGTAAAACTAGTCTTGGACGGACTATATGCATCCAAGACATCTTTTAGTGTAGTTCAAAAAGAAAAACAACAAGAAGAAAAAATAATTGCTGAATATCTTGACTAAAAATTAATGATGCATCTTTTAGAGATATTAAATGTATGTGGCAAAAAGGATGACATTTTCCATCTTGAAGATTTAAAAATAGACTGTTAGGCATAAATCAAAAAGACTGTTATTATTTTACAAAATAGTATGCTGACTGGCCTCAGACCTCAATGATACAAATTGTTATAAACATACTTTATGCATTTGAATAGTGTCATTTAGTCAGACACCCTTGGAAAAACACATTTTTAAGCAATACTGTTAACAAGATTTGTCTTGTTTTCGTCTTGACCAGTTTTAGACGTTGTAACTTATTGACAGGTAGCCCATCTCTCAGAATTGGAAGAAGGTTCAGGGGTCTGGAATGGTTTGGAGATGCAGTTAGATACAATAGCCCACAGATAATGGTGCTTTCTTTTGATATTTTTTGGTAATTATATGTACCTCTATAGATGGAAATTTAAACAAGGAGACAGTCTTAACAGTTTTCACTAGGTGAGTTTCTCTAAAAAAAGAGTAAAATACATTGTAAAGTGTTTTCCTTTTGAGCTGTATTAAAGCTGCTAATGTGTTCTGAAAAGATAAATTGAAAGATGAAGTAGATTGTGCAGATAATACATTCAGCTTTGGAGATGGGAAATTACATCTAATTTTAATATTCAAAAGAAATATAAATATCAGGTGGTTTTTTTTGAGTCATCTTAGATGTTTGCAATATTTAAGATAAAAATCTTTATTTTTGAAATAACAAATGATAGGTGTGTCAGTTATTTGGGGGTTAATGTCTGTATATCTATTCTTTATAAGCATTGCTGAGTTTATTCTTTTTTTATTGAATTTTATATCCTTCATGCCTTATATCTCTGTCTCATAAAGTCCTCTGTCATCTATTCCCAGATAAATATTACCCTGTGTACCATTACACACTTTTATGATTTTTTTTCTGCATGAAACAGTGATTCTTGATGTATTTCTGCTTTCATTTCATGCTATCTAAGCCTCTATAATTAAATTACATACTTTAATCACAGTGTCACCATGAGAGGATAAATTTTCTGTGGTTTATTTAAACCACATTTTAATTTTGCTGTTGTTACTCTCAGGGATCTAGAAGGCTACAGCTGACACTGGAAGGAAAGGTGATACAGCATAGGCAAAGTTTCACAGTAATGATTTTTTTTTTTTTCTGGTTTACCACTACTGTCTCCCAATAACCTGCATTAGCCGCTGTAGGAATACCAATGAAAGCAGCACGTGTCTACAATGTTTTTAACGCAGATTTGACTTGAAAAGGAGGAACCGCTTGTAGGGGAACTGAAGGCATGGTCATAAATGATTTAAATGTTGCCTCCCAGCAGGGTTAGGATTCCAAGAAAACCACATAGTACTGACTTTTCCTGACTTCCGGGGATTAAAGTTTCTGAATAGACTGTCTTTTGAGCAGTATATTGCATGATGTAATGCCCATAACATTGCAGTTAAGGACAAATTCTCTCCATGTTGTGGGAAACAGCTGGGGAGGACTGTTCAGAAAACTGCTATTTTTTCTTTTTCCTGGAGAAAAAGTGAATGTGAATAGTTAAAAAAATAATTTAAGGCATGTAGTAGCCATGTCCCAGCATCTTCATACCTTGAGTGGAGCACTGTCCTTTGCACTGTAACTAATGTATAGATTTTAATGTTTTAACAAGGGGGTTTTGGACTGGATTTATAAAAGAGCCTATCTTTGGGATCTTTCTTCATTTTTTCATTTTTTAGCAAGTAAACCTTATTTCTGGTTAAAGCAGCAGAGTGGGATGGAATTATCAGAACCCCAACATGGAAATAACACATAACTCACTTATGGGAAATTAGAGAAAATTACTACAAACATCAGGGGCACTCAGTGAGATTCTCAAGACTGGTGAATTAGATTTTCATACTTATTAGTTTGGTCATTGAAATGTTATATCAAAGCACTTTTTGTCTTCCTCGTAAATTAATGGGTTTTCAAAGTTTTACACCAGCAACAATTTTCTACTTGCAGTTTATCGCTGTAAAGTACCAAGAATGGCAAGAAACGACACGACCACATCCAGGAAGAAAGTAGTTCTGAACCCCCTTTTAATTAATTAAATCATCATTTTTATAACGAGTTCGCAAAGAGTGTGTTGAATGGCATAAGACAATTGGGTGCTCGGCCATCCACCCCTTGAGGGGATTGGTCAAGCTCGAAGACACTTATTCCAAAATATTAGAAAGCTAGAACCATAACAATCTTGCATAACAAACCCAGGTGCAAGATAAGGAGTTAGTTTACAAAAACCCATAGCAGTGTTTTCATAGCTTCTGTGAGAACTGCAAAGTTCTCACAGAACACTGCAGAAAAGCTGAAAGATTTCTCTACCAAAGCTTTTCAGCATCCACAGCAATTTGTCAGGTAAACTATAGTTTTATGTAACTATGAAATGGTTGAGCCGAATAGCAGCTGGAGGTAAAGTTCAGAAAGCCAGATGGAAGCTGGTGCCCCGGCATACTGTCCATTATGTGGTCACCATTAAGATTCCAGGACTTGAGAGCACACTGTTAAAATTCTTTGCAAAAATTAAGTGGCCAAGCCTGGCAATGAAAAGAGAGGATGAAGTAACTGAAACTGGTTGCTAAGCTATGAAAAGGCTTTTGCTAACAGGTGTACATAAATGGAGGGCATAAATAGCAGCATCTTTGATATACTAAAGCTACTAATTTCATTATTGGTTCTTAGCAGATGCAGTGCAGGTCTTAATGAAAAATGTCTTAATGAAAAATATATTTTATATAAAAAATATATTTGCTTGTGGCTAAAGGGTGACTTTCTAGTGAAAATGACTGCTTGGCACTTTCAACTGTTTATATACCCACTAAAGGCTGTTTCTTAAGTACAATAGAATCCCTTTGGTTTTGTTTTTAAGGGACAGAATAGCCTTTTATGCCAGGAACCTAGTAGTGCTTTGTTTGCAGATGTTCTTTTAATTTTTTTTTTTTAAGCAAACACACCACATAGAACTAAATGAAAGTATGTCTTCAAATTATCTATTTTAAAAGCTGTTATTTTGAGCAGCATTGTTGAAGGATAGTTATTTGGGGAATTGCTTCAGGCAACTTGCAGTTCTGCAAATCAGAAAATAATGGCAGAATTAAGCTTCACGAAAAAAAGGTAGTTCTAGAAACTCAGAAGGTTCCTCAATATGTAATGTTATCAGCTGAATTATTATTCTTAGTCTTTCACAGAGGAATCAAACATTATGAGCAAATTAATCTCTGTAGAACACAGAACTGATCAGGTTTGTATTATTAAAATGAGTGAATCATAGTACTGTCTAAATTTATGGGAAACTCTACTTCTGTTTCATGCTAATTAGCAGAGCATCTGTCCTCTCACCTGTCTTCACAAACAAAATTTCCTTTAAACAACAATCTGTTCCAGAGAGGTGCATACTGTGTTTATTATACTTTTAAAATGACAAAATAAAATAGATACTTCCCACTTCTTCTGGGAGGTGAAAGTAATAAAATCATTGTAATAATATAAGGAATCCAGTCATTACTAAGTGTAGTGGTTTAGGCTTAAGAGAAACTAAAGTAGAAAGATTTTTTGAGAGCTCTAGAATCTCATAGAAATTCTTCAAAGATGTTTTCTATCTGCAATTAAACCTCTCTGTTAGAAAGGCAAAACAACTGTGTCATCCCAGGTTCCATTTTTCTCTCTCTTTTTGTTTGTTTTGTTTTGGAGGGTTTGTTTGTTTGTTTTTGTTTTTTTGCGGGGGGTTTGTTTGTTTGCTTTTTTGGGGGGGTGTTTTTGTTTTGTTTTTGTTCTTTTTTAAGAGGAAGGTTTTGCTGATTTTGCTCCATCACACCTAATTGTTTCCTTGGCAAGACAAATGCCATCACTAAGATCACCTCCCACTTCCTTCTTCTTCCCCCAGATCATATGATAAGCATGATACCATATGGTGAGGAATACCCAAGACAATCCCTTGGGTCAGGTGGGGTCAGCTGTCCCAGCTGTGCCCCCTCCCAGCTTCTTGTACGCTGCCAGACTCCTTGCTGCTGGGGTGAGGAGCAGAAAAGGCGTTGGCTCTGTGTAAGCACTGCTCAGCAATAACTAAAAGACCCCTGAATTACCAACACTTTGCAACCCAAATCCAAAATACAGCCCCATGGTAGGTATTGTGAAGAAAATTATCTCTACCCCAACCAAAACCAGCATAACTCCCTTCCTACTTCTTCTCTGGAAAAGGAGAGAAATTTGAAACCTTAGAGATCAAAGGGAGTCACCTACGAAAGGGACTTCCATTTTGCAAACTGGATAATCTTGCAAACTGGTTAATTGTATGTGCAAGCAGGTATTCACTAATTAGATGCTCAATTATCCATTTTCCTCAAACAATGGACAGCTGTGTGTATAAAATCAAAGGTTTTATGGAGAGCCAACTCTTCCCCTGGTAATGAGATTAAGCAGAGACCATCTTAAAAGACATCATCAACATTTCAAGGCTTCAGAGAAGTCAAGGGGGATGAAATTCTCTTATGAATAAGCACCGTGTAGTGTTGCCTAACAATTAAAGTATATATGTGGTAATATTAATATCAGAAAGCAGCAGAACCCAATATAAATGATAATTAGGAGAAATGACAGCTCTGCAAAAAGGAGCGATAGCATCATTAGTGCCACTAGGGGCTTTGTGAAGCGCTCTCTTGGCTGTGCAGCTATAGAATAGGGAAGGGGGTGGGGAACAACAGCTTTTGATCAGGCCAGATAGTTCTCTGGAAATTCAAACCATTGCCTAGACAGATTGCAATAATTTTCTAATTTTCAGAAGGGTCTGCATATGGCTTTTCAAAGTGTCTTCAGTCAGCCATTTTAAGTGCTTTTTGAAAATAGGACTTAAAGTTTATTCCTGAGCTTTTCTTTTGCCTTCTCTCCATATTGTGTTAGGACAATTACTCTAGAGCAACAAACTGATAGCCCTGGAGGCTTTTAAAAATACATTCAACCTAAAATATAGTGAACTATACTTTGTGGAGTAGAAGATAGGATTACAGAGATCTCATTTAATGTTTCTTCCTTCCTGTCCCTTGAGGATTTTGTCTGCTTTGCGAGGCTGATGTGAGTTTTATCTATTTCATAAACAACTTCCCAAGTGCTGAGATAAATCTGAGAAGGGAAAAATAAGAAAAAGCAACATGTAAAGCTGAATATTGTTACTTTCTAGCCAATACCATGCTCATAACTTTTAAACCACATCAAAGGTAAATAAAAATTTCACATTTTTTTATTTAGAATATATAATGGCCAATAGTGCTTTCGTTTTATAAAAAAAAAATAGAATAAATAATTACATAATTTTCTGTATACCTCAGAGCCTGTGTACCTTCAGGTGCTTCTGAACGTGTTTATCCATCCTGTCAGTAGGTGGCGTGTGTCCAGTGGAAGAAAAATAAAAGCCGATGTCCTAAATCCCAGAAGCTCTCAGGTACTGAAACAATTTTCTGCTTTGATTCTGCTTCCTCTCCCTCATCGTGCCCTCCCCTCCCCTTCCTTCCCCTTCCCTCCATTTTTCCTGTGTGGGAGCTTACTGTTCAGTTTCGGGAAGGTTAGAAACTGTGGAGAAAGCAAGGCTTGTCCCAAATCCCATCCAGCCTAGGAGTCTTGCAACCTTTTGAGTTCAGGCTTTGGTTTTATTTTTTTAATTGTCTAGAAAACACCAAAACTACAAAAAATCCCAAACTCTAGTTCTAAAGTCTAGTTTCTCAGTGCAGAGTTTTTAGCTCAGAAATTAAATTTGTATTATTAGTTAGGTTATAAACTTCTGTGTGGCTTATTAGCCAATATTTCTGTCTTTCAAATATGCAAATATATTTACATGAGCTGACTGAAGTGACTAGAACCAAACCTGGGATGACAGATTTTCGTCTAGAATTGGTGAAGCAAACAAAAGGATCACAGAATATTCTGAGTCAGAAAGGACCTACAAGGATCATGGAGTCCAGCTCTTAAGTGAATGACCCATTTGGGGATTGACCCCACAACCTTGGTGTCATTAACACCGTGACCAACTGAGCCAATCTCATGGCATATCAGACATGGCAGCAAAGAAATATCCTCATCAAATCAACAGGAAACTAGGCTTTGGACCTCTAGGATGAGATGCTGTCTATTATTTACTTATGTTTTATAAATCCCTTTTTTGACACTTTTACTTCATTTTAGATAATACTACTGATTTCAATTGTAGTGCTTGTGAACAGAATTTTTTGTAGGATAAGGCAGAGGAGTTATTCCTGCCTTTTCTCTTAGCTACACCTATCCTTTCATTACATGATGTGACCTTATTGCCATATTTAAAAACAAACAAATCCAACTCTGATCTGAATACAATCTGAAACTAAAAAAAACCAAAACCCGAAAAAACCACCACCAATCCCCAAATATTTCTCCAGTCAGGAAAGAAAAATTCCCTTAGGTTTCAGAAGACCCAGTCATATGAGTAGACATGTACAGTTATTATTTCCCGCTAGGGATTTTAGAAGATATGAACATAGCTCTGCAACCATTTCTGCTGGGCAGTTTTTATTATGATTTATCTTCTTCTGGTAATGCCTGTATGATACTAGTTTAAAGCATGACAGCACTCTGTATGACAGCAAAATGTCTTTAAAACTACTGTACAAAATGTTTTTATATCCTACATAGTCTAAAAAATGTGCTAAATACTCCATATCCATATTTTCAAAATAATCCTTTATGGACCATTCTATACCATGACAGTTTATGCTGTATTACTGATCTAGTCAGCTTAGACAACGTGACATATTTTCCGAGGTATTGGAATAAAACTCCATTGAAAAATTACAAAATTAGTATTTGTGTATGGTATGCAATATTGCAGCCTACTAGAAAATTGTCATCTTTTGTAAAAAAAGTATTATCACAGTAAAATTGATAATAAAGTGCAAGTGGAAAACTCACTGTGGAAAATAATTCCTATTTGACAGATACACCACCTCTTGATTGTGTCCCTTGGAATAAAGAGCCATTTTTCTGAGCCAAAACCACAGCGAGGTGTGGCCCGCATTTGGCTGTTCTTGTACAACCCAACACAGAAGAGGATATATGAAGTTCAAAATTGAAAATTATGTTGTTGATATTGTACTGCATTAAAAAATGACCACTTCTAGCAGTCATGATCAGTTCATATGTCTTAGTGATAGGATGATTTGGTACCTGCTTTTAGTGAATGAAAAGACCCCATAAATGCTTATGTTGTCAGACCAGATGCAATAAATTTTTTATGTAAAGCATGCTGCTTATATAGCATCTGCATAGGCATCAGGTATTTGCTCCACTTGAAAAAAATCTGTTCAACTTCATGGCTAAAAGTTGAAAGACATGAAAGCCTACATGATCTTTTCTCACCACATCTAATCCCAGGGCCAAAGAGCATGATCTTATTTCATAGAGCTGTAATAAGTGGATTCCCTTGAAAGAAAAGTAGTTCATTGGAAGGGCTCAATGAGTGATATTACATTTCTTCTTATTGATAAACTAGTGATCTTTTTCAGGACACTTAAGGATGCTGTTGGGGATACATTTTTAGCTCTCCACAGGCAAATCTGGGAAAATTTTACCCAGTCTACTTCAACGACACTGGATTTTTACAGTTTCTGACTTAGCTATGAAATGTGTCCTTTCTGCCTTTCATATGTGGCCCTTTGTAGTAGATTCAAGCATTGTTCATTCTGTCAAAATTTCAGTTATGCTATATGTCTTGAAATAGGATTATCCACATCTTTCCTAAGGGACAATGAGAGTAATGAGCAATTAGTTCACAGTGGGCCAGCTTTTCATGTAAATTTCTTCCTTCTATGTATATTCTGCTTTCGTTAACAGAAACTGACCTTTATTTTTCAAATTGCCAGCTCCCTGGAGTTTCTCTAGTCTCCAAACTATACTGAAAAAAAAATGAGCAAAGAAAAAAGAATGTTTCAGTAGATTATCCTTTGTCAGTTTAATGCCAGTGTAAACATGAAACTGACAAAAAAAAATTTCTTTATTTAGTAGTTAGCTAATATTAAGAAGGTTAATTATTATTTAATAAAGGTAATATACAGTTGGCGTTTTATACAGGCATTAAAAGTGTGATAAAGTTGTGTGATAAAGGTTCTTGTCAGGTTTCATAATGCTAAAGTTGACATGCTTTTGTTTGGTGTATATAGAATGTACAGTGAATGATAGATCTTCCACTCTCCATGCAAGTAATTGCGAAAGAAGAGCAAGAAGCCCAGTGCAGAGTGTGTTCCAGGAGCATGAATCCAGGAGCTGAATGTTCTCCTCGCACTTCTTGTACCTTCAGCATAAAGCAAGGGAGAGATGAGTTAAAATACTGACATTAACTTGGGCCAAAACAATCCATTTTCTTCCCCTTGTGGAATATAGATGATCAGAGATATATATGCCTTTGAAAAAATACATTGAAATCTTCATGAAATTAATACCATTTCTCTAATAGCAGGGGTAGGGTAGATTTTGAGCAGTCCCATCTCATGGCTGACAATTCCCATTTTTATGAGTCTCCTGCAGCAGCTTTATGCCATCCTGTCCTGTTCATAGGAATGTACTCAAAATACATTGCTGGGAGAGACAGGATAATATTTCCTTCAAGACACCAAATGGGCTCATTGGCATGGCAAGCACAGAGGATCACAGATACAAATTGAAGTGGATGCTCCTAAATTTATTTCCTCTTCCAATTTCTTTAAGTGTGAATGTTGCAATGATTCTATTAACCTCATTGAAATGAATAAATTTTTCACTGCTTGTTGCATAAAGCTTTTAGCAGCTAGGCTTGCAGGCCTTAGGCAAAATAAATTTACCTCAGAAGGTAAATCCCCATGGGGATTAGAAAAATTAAATATTATCTAGTTCTGTTCTGAAACATTTTCATCCTACAGTTACATAAATGTTATTTGCAGCTCCCAGCAGCCCCTTTGTGCTCTTCATTGTTGCTCTGCCCTTTCTCTGGGCAATATGATTTCAGGGCCTTCTTTCCCCCTTTCCTGCCAGGTGTCTCCAGTCTTTCCTCCTGTCCCTACACAGCTTTCCATATTTATTACTCTTGACATCTGCAAATATTTATTGCTCTGATCGTCATTGCTGGAGTTAGTGGCAGATATAAAACATCATGATATCTTTCTTAATGACTGATTTAAACATCAGTTCTCCCAAGGCAAGCCTTTGTGGCATGACAGGACTTTCCTCAATGACCAATTTATATTCCAGTACTTTCAAGTATTCAGTTTTTAGGGAATACACAGAAAAATGGATTTGAACAGAAATGTCCAACATCTGTTTTAATTCAAGTATTTTTTTAATAATTATTTCTAGTGGATCGAATGCACTGCTAATTGATGTCCTAGGAAAAAAAAATCTCCAGCAGACCATATTTTCAAAGATATTAATTTGTTAGGAAAACTAAGAGATGGAAGATCTCCCAATTTGTATACTTCAGATATGACAAAAGACATTTTTGTTTCTGAGGCAAAACCAGAGGCATCCATAAATAGATGGAAAAATAGTCATTCTTTCATATTTCTTCTGTTTTAAGACATGTGGCCAAAATACCAAGGGAATGCCTTCAAACTGCCCTATTGCTTATGCTTGTAAGGAATAGTCTGTGAATAAAAAAAGAAATTACCAGACATTTGATTTTATGTTTGGGATAATGTTTCACATAGAGGAAGAAAAAATACATTTATTCAGTAATAACTTGGTTTTGATTTTAAAATAAAACTAGAAGACAATGGTTTGGAAAAGAGCAAGCAAGTGCTGAGCTGCACGTTAGGCATGGACAATGTAAACCTGTCTGTGCTTCACCATCGTTTTGCCTTAAATGCTTCCCTGTCATCAGGGGTATAGTTGTGTGTGTCATCTGTGTCCACATGGTGCTAGAAAATTAAAGCTTTCTAGACTGAACAGGAGTGCCAATTAGGGTCTGCTGTGCTGCTGATTTCTTGGGTAGACTTCTGCCCCCTGGAATAACTAATTAATGTCACATAAGGCATAGAATATGTAAAATAGTAACAACTCAGTCAATTTATCACAGTTTTGCTGAACAGATACAAGAACTTCCTTATTCCAGTCCAATTTGTTGGGTGGTTTCCTCCTTGACTATGAACATGTATTTTCTTTTGTCAAGTCTCTTAGGGATGATTTTTCCCCATTTATTTTTTGCATGATTACAAAACCCTTGAAAGGTTTCACAAGTTCTTAACAGATTTAAGAGGATATTTCTTTAAAGTCTCACAGAACACTTCAGTCAATTTCTTTTCAGTTCTCATCTTTGATTTGCTCTAAAGGGTCTGAAAAAAACCACACAAAACAAATTACAAGCACACCTTGCAAGGCTGATATATTTGTTTAGAGTACGACGGTGATGCTGCATCCTAACAGAATATTACATTTCAGGTACAGCTGCACACTTGTTTCTAGTGTGAAATGAGATTCTTTCAAACAAGAAAGTCTGTATCCATGGGATGCTTAAGATTATTTATCTTATATGTACTTTTTATAAGATATATATATCTATATGTGTATATACAGAGAAAGAGAACATAATTTATGTAAAGAAAAAATAGAGAATAAGTTAAAATACAAATAGTATTAAGGAGCATACTGGTAAACATGTCAAAGAGTTTGAGATGAACACAATGGGTAGAAATCCTCGTTTTCTGTTTTCCCGAGATGGAAGACAAACCAGAGCTTGTGCGAACAAATGGGAAAAGAGTTTCAACCTAGGCTACCCTTTTTGCCAGTTGTTTCCTTTCTCAGCCTCTCTCTGTGCTACTGCCCCTGACAGCTTCAATTCATGGCCTATCTCAGAACAAGCCCCTGTGGCTGTGCACAGGCCACATGCATAAAAATGTTATTAGTTTTCAAATATAGCTAAGAAACTGCATCTCAGGCAAAAGTCATTATAGTCAGAGCAAAAGCCTAATATTTGGTATTAAACATTTCTTTAGGTAAGGCTTGGGAAACTCAGTTTGCTCTGTAGGTACTGCTGATACCCTTAAAGTTATCATATGACCAATTTGTGTGGCCAAATGGGATAGAAATATTTTGACCTACATCTTTACCCTTTTAAATAGAAATAGGAATTTAGGATGAAGTTTTATCTTGACCATGCTGATTTTTGTAGGATTCGTCATGAGTACCTCGTTTAGAAGAGGGATGAATCCTTTTGGCTATCTATTTTTAATACTCTGAGAGATAAGGGAAAAAAGAATCTCGAAAATAAGAGTTTTGCTTTATAATATTAAATTTGTTGTGAATTATTAAAAAAAAGAATAAGGAAAGAGTAGTGAATTTGTGAGCAGTAAGTAATATTTCTGAGAGGTCTGAAAAAAAGAAGGCTAAAGATGGAGGATGTAATTGCCATCTTCAGCTTCTGAGGGAGTGCTTACGGGGAACACAAAACCACACTCTTCTCAGGCGCCCAGAGAAAGGATGAGAGGCAACAGATCCCAGCTGCAGCAAGAGATCTTATTAGGAAAATCTTAATTTTATTAATTAAATAATTAATAAAATCTTATTAGGCAAAACGAAAGCGTTCTCTGCAATAAGCAATAGTCAAAACTGAACAATTTCCCCAGAAAAGTCGGAATCTCCATTCTAGGGGATTTTTGAAACTAGGCTGGACAAGGTGCTAAGGAAGCCAATCTAGCTTTGAAGTTGCACTGCCTTGAGGAGGGAGCTGAACTAGATTATCTGTCATCAACCTAAATTATATTGTTTAATTATACTGCTGGTTGCAGATAGTGATATTTCTAAGTCATAACAATGATATGGTTCTCCACTTGAAGTGTTAGCTTTGTCCTTGTGATTTAAAAATTAAACAATTTAAACCTGATTTTCCCTTAGAGTTTGAAGCAAAGTTAGGAAAGACAATACTTGTGTGCAAGACTGTTTCTACATCACCTGCTGAAGCATTTTAAAGATGATTCAGGGTAGAGTGCTCAAAAAATACAAATGCTGATTATTAAAAATAAGGCACTTTTGATATTTTGTACATTGATTTTCCTAGCTCTAATAAAAATCACAGTAATTTTTCCTGAAAGAAGGTTTTAATAATGGAAATTAAATTGGTAAGCCTGATGAACATTGTTTACATGTAATGAGTTAAAATTTGAATATTTTTAAAATAACTATTGTAAACTCAGTGTTTTGAACACTGATACTGCTAATGTGATAGAACAGATGTTATTATTGGATTTATAGAGGGGGTTTCTGTAAAATTCTGAATGTCGCTCTAGATTGATCCCATTATTGTGGGACATGCAATCAAGCTTACAATTACTCAGTCATAGGTATTGGGGCTAAGCTTATATTTAGACAAGCATTTGACATATCAATCAATATGATACCATGAAAGATTTACTGAAGTTGATCATACCATAACTCATTTTTGCTGTGTAAAAAAAAAAAATTAGGGGAGACAAATGAAAAAAGTTCTCCACTCCACTTGCACTATTTAGATTCCACAGAATGTCTAATGTTCTTTTAGGAGCTGTGAATAAAAGTTGCATTGATTCACTCCTTTCCTCAAAGTGCATGAAGAGAAATAAAATTTAAATAAAAATATATTTTGCTGCGGCAGTAACTTCAAATAAAGATAAATCTACTGGAGGTATCAGGACAAGCCTATTAACTTACAACTTTTTCTGCTTATTTCAGGAAGGGCATTAGAGCAGTGATTTGGGTACTCATTTGCCTGGCTTTGCTTCTTATCCATGTCCAGAAGGCTGAGAAGTATGAAAAGTCTAGTTTCTTTTCCTGGCTTGAAGTTTCTGACATCCAGGAAGAAAAATCAAATACTTCCATTATTTAGAAAGAGAAGTGTAACTGTGATTGGAAAAGTTTCCATGATATGAAGTGAATATTCATCTTTCTAAGATACACTTCTCTTCAGGAAAATGTACGAGGTTCTGTCATTGGCTGTTTAATAATTCCAGACGTTGATGATTTACGCCAGACCTGGAGAGCGCAGTGTTTGCCTGCCATCTGTCCCAGCTAATCTCCGAATTCCATCTACAAACGTGGATGACTTACAACTTCCCTGATTAATGTCATCTATCATTTTCTTCATAACACAGAGCAATTAATCTCGGCTGGTCCCAGGGGTCCGCCGCAGTAATAGGTTTGTGGGGGGTAGAAACAACCCGCAAAAGTCTGTTTGGAAACTACACCCTTTAACACCCTTTGCATGCTTTCCTTCCCCTTCATCCCCTTTTATTCTTCTTCTCTTTATTATTCCTTTTGTGTGTGTGCCTTGTTTCCCCCTTTTCTTGCCTTTTTCTCGTTTCGCCCTCCCCCGTCTCTCTTCCCTGTCTCACACCCGTGACGGGGCACTGGCGCCAGGAGCTCCGTGGCCGTGGGAGCGAGCGCGGTGCCGCTGCCCGGGGGGCCGGGCCCGGGTGCGCAGTTCGTAATCCCGGACCCAAGGGGCGGTGGGCAGGTGCCCGCACGGGCCGGGCGGAGAGGGAGACAGAGGAGAAGGAGGAGAGGGCGGCCGCAGCTGCATTGCGGATGGAGCCGCTGGTTCCCGGGGAGGGGCGGCCGCGTGATGCCGGGGGGCGGGTGAAGGCCCGCGGAAGGCAGCGTGGGCGGTGCGGGGCACCGGGAGCGCGGAGCCTCCGCCCCGCCGCAGGAGGGAG
>VZTI01002968.1:565382-630142 GCA_013397865.1 Struthidea cinerea | reverse complement strand
GGCGCTCACGGCAGCCGGGGGTGCGGCGTCCTCCCGCTCCGGGGGAGCGTCCGCCCTCCCCGGGCTCGCTCTCCGCGGGCGGCGGCGGGGCGCGGAGCCGCCGCAGGGAGGTGCGGGGATCGGGCGGGGAGTTGCGGGCGGCCGCATAGCCGGGCTCTTACCTGCGCCCTCCGCTTCGCCCTCTCCCCGCCGCTCGGCTCAGTCACACCGGGACCTTGCCCACGCTGCCAACTCCGCGGCTGCCCCGGCGCGGCTGTGACCGGCTGGGAGTTGCCGTGTTCTGGCAGCCGGTGCGGGCTGTTCCCGACGTGGAGTTGCAAAGGGGCCGGGCGGGCGGCTGGGAAAACTGTTTGCTCGGGGTTCTTGTAGGTGTCGCGCAGAGTTTAGCACTCTTAGAGCGGCTGCTTGGCTGTGGATACACTCTTGGAGGGGAGGCAAAGCAAAAGGGCATGACGTGAAGCCATGGCTATAAAAAGCAAAAAAAGCCGTCAGAGAGGGTTTGCCGGGCATTCCGTGAGCGAGCCTTTGGCCCGGGACTGAAGCTGTCAGGGTGCTTTGTGAAAGCAAATAATTGCAATTTTAAGAAAAAAATAATCTCGTTTGTCAGGTTAATTTGTGCGCGTCGCAGGAGCAGGGTTGTAGTTGCGCCCTTTACACGCACGCAGAAGTACCGCTCCGTGCCTGGAAGCGCTCAGTGCTGCTACTGACGTGCTTATGCTGCGTTTTGTAACGGGACCAGCGAAGCTGATGTTGCAAGAGTAGTGAAGAGGCATCTGAAAAGAGACCAGAGGGCATGGGGACAGTCTTGTATCTCATACGGTGAGAGGACTTCTGGAGCTCTCTTAAACAACCAAAAGGAATGTAAAGGACAAAGTATAATTAAAAAAGAAAATAACTCTTGTAGTAAAGGCTGTTGGCATAAATTAAATTCAAGTCACGGGTGTTTCCTTTTACTAACTCAGCCTAAGTGAAATGTAAGTCTATGTTATTGTGGAAACTGAAAAAAAGTAGTTCTGGGTTATGGATGTGGCTTTCTATATTGTATGAACTGTTTCATGTCTATCACTGAGTTTGGGAGGCTTAATTTTAAGTGAAATTTCTAATGTGGCTACGTTTAACAATTTATAAATCAGCACTAAGTTCAAAGAAGCTGCACTGAAGGAAGTTGGTTTAACAGACTCGTACTTCATTAAAATGTCCACTTTCTAAAAACTGATCAGGTCATCCTTCAGTTTTAATGTGTGTAAGATACCATATTAAAATAATTTGCTGTTTATGTATAGGTCATAGGACCTATCCTGTCCTTTCCTGACTTTAGTTCTCTTTTCCAAAGACTCTATTGAACAAGCCATTTTTTCTAGGAGGTCTCTTTGAGAGCATCTGGAAGACAGTCGGGGACAAATGTTATGAAAGTCACTTGAGAACATCATGCTGTGCTTTCAGAGCAGGTGATTTTCTTAGGTACAAGTTGTCCATGATGTGTTCCTGTTTTGGCTGTACTATTGGCTTTATTTTGGAATGACTCAGTTTCTCTTAAGGCCATTGGTATTATAATAGACAATAATTTAAGATTTCCTTAAAAGAATCCAGATTTATGTGACTGGTTAATTTTGAGACCTGTTCTGACTTGAGATTCAGAAGGACTGTAGAGATGCTTCTTTCTTAAGTTATCAGATGTTTCATTGGTTTTATGGCACTACTCTGGAGTAATGCCAGTTTTCTGGTGAGATGGTACAGGCTGTAATTCATCACTACTTTGTCTCCTTGGAACAGATTAAGTCTTAATATTGTCAGGGACTTGTCTTTGTAAACTAAGGAATTTAGACTATCATTAGCAACTACCACATTATTCCTGATGTTTTATAATTCATTTTCCTGGGTAATACAAAATACCAGAAATTCCAGCTGTGGTTAGGCACTTGGATTCCACATTTATCTTCCCACATTGTGCATTTTATGACAAGGGGGAGTAGTGGGAGCCTGACAAAGTGGTAAAACTCTGACATAGTACTTCTATAGGCTATATATCACATCAGTGTACCGTATATTACAGCAGTCATACGTAGTGTATCTGTCACAGCTGGCCATAAGAGTTGGGGGAAAGGAACTAGGATTGTTGTGGTTAGGCCCTCCATCCAAATCCACAAGAGAACAGCAAAGTTTGTATTTGGATGCTATTGAAACATTAATTTGGACAGTAGAGAAAGGGATAACTTTAGATTGTACTTGATACTAAAATTTTTATTGAATTAATGAATTCAGTTGAAGTAGTAAGATCCTATGCTTTCCATCCTTTGTAATTCCTTAGGTCAATGTGTATGGGGTGAAACGCCTTTTCACTTATGTCTTCCTGACTGCTTTAAATTTTAAAGATGCAAGTCATTGCTTTATCACACTTAATTGATGGTTCATCAATATCCCAAATGTATTCGGAATTTAATCAGGAAAAGAAAGCATTTTAATTTTTGTTTTAACAGCTGCAAAACTACATTAAATTCTTATCCAGAGCAGTCTAACTTCTCCAGCTCTATTTCATTAGACTGACAAGAAAATGTGTAGATAATATAAAAATATCCTAGAATTTGTTTCTTTAATAATTTGAAAAAAAATCTTACTGCTTCATTTACTTTCTTCTGTGCTTGAGAATTTTACCTGACAGAGACTGAAACCAGGATTAAATGCCTTGTGAAGGAGATGCAGGAAAAGATGAGCTAAAATGCTAATATTCACATAGATCACAGGCTTCAGTCTGCTATGATGGATTGTACTGATGTAAAAGTTATTCTTCCTTTCAGAAGTAAAACTATTCATGAGCTAAATATATTCAATATCTTCTTTGAGCTCTTAGTTTATCATAGGCATAGAATGCCTGTCAGAACTGTGCCCTCAACTCAAATTACTGCATACAACAAAAGTACCCAAATAATATAAGAAGTGGTTCTCACATTTATTTCGATTCACAGACCATGAGTAATTTTCCAGTGGAGTCAATTTGCCATTTAAATTTTGGTTTCAGCAGGCCAGTTTTTCTTAATTGTGTGTATTAGACCACTTGGAAATAATTTGCATATTACAAGTAGAAAATTACTTTTGTAATAGATGAGTATCCACTTTAACTTTCATATGGTTGACTAGTGGTGTGTGGATATATAGCAGTTTTCTTGAAATTTATGTATGAAAACCAAGTCTCTCTCTCCACAGTTGTCCTTATCTCCTCTGTTGTAGATTTGGCAAAGATGTTCATATACAAGTTGCTGAAGTTGAGGTCTTTGAATGATGATGTAATTAATTCATTAGTCCTCATATTCATATATGAATATATAACCTATGTAAGATTTGTTCTGTGATAGAAACTTGGGGGTGAAATAAAGGAAATATTTACCTGGATGGTAGCAGTGGAAAAAGTATACTCTAACCTTATGATGCCTGTGTAGAGAGGGTTCTGAAAGATCTGATAAAAATAATATATAAACTCAGAGTAATTTATGATGAGAGGACATGTTCTGATCACTCATCTTCAACAAGAAATAACTGAAATTGGGTCAGGTGCTGTAAAGGTGCTCTCCTGGTCATAAGGAGATAAAGGAGGTCCTGATTTGTTCGACCAAGTGAAATGAAAGCTACGTAAGATATGGACTCCATCTGCACACCCGGGAGAGCAGCAACAGAAGGGAAGCAGAGGCTTTTGGTAGAGGACATTGCTGTCATGAGAACAACTGAGTACTACCCTTGAAAAAATTTTCTTGTAGAAATTTGGAGACCCCCCTCCTGTTGGAACACATGGGTTGTGAAACATCCAGTGGCAGTTGAGAGTGGTTGGGAAGTACTGCAGAAGTTTTGAGATGGAGTTTGTCTATTTTTCCAGGAGGGATTATATGTGCCCAGGAAGTGTTTGCATTTAGCTTCTGTCAAATCTTTAAATGTTGTGCCATGTAACATGCCAGTCCAGCTTCCTTTCAGGCTGTTTATAATGAAGATTCAGAAACTCTTCATTCTTTTTTGGTGCTTGCTAATGTCCAGCCCCTCTTGAGTGACTTTTCTTCTATGTCATCTTTAAGCTGCTTGTTGCTCCTTAGCAGGCTAAAGCTGCATTTTGTGCAGCCTGTCTTTCTATTCTTGTTTCTTTTGCCTTTGCTTCAGCAGCCCTCTGGGCTGTCTGAAGTAGGACATAAATCTCTTCTGCTCTCTCACTCCTCAGCCTGTGCTTAAGTCTGGCTCTTCCTCTGAATGGCCTTACACACTCTTAAAAATTCCTTCTGGAAACATGTAATATTCAAAATATTTGAAAATCAGAGTTTTGTAAAGGAATATGAAAAAAATGTAGGCGTTTTTAGACGTTCTTCTGTCACCCTCACATACCAAGGGCAGTGAGGAAAGTGTATGTAGTAGTTTGTGGAGCTGAAATTCTGCTAAAAATGTCATAATTTTGAAAGAAAAGACAAGTGTAGACGAGCTTTAGTCTGGAGAATCTTGCTGGCTTTTTCTTCTCTCTTTTTTTGTTGTGCGTAACAGAGTGTAATTTTGCTTTTGTGTGGCATGCCAGCATCTCTGGTGGAACTACTCACATTTCAGATAACAGCATGGGCTTCTATTTAGCTCTCCATTGTTCCTTAGAGATGTCTTTTGGATGAATCCATTAGCAACCATAGCAGAGTATGTGCTATACTCGCCCTGCTTCAAGTCAGGATGTCAAAGTTTGGCAATCGCTGATCTGTCTCTCGGAGGGTACTTAGGTAACCCGTATAGTTTGGGACTATTTGTTTGTCTGTTTGGGTAGAAAAGGCTTTACTTCTAAGATAATTTTATTTATGGAAAAGATCTTATGGGAAGATACTTTACATGAGTAATTTTAAGTAGATTCCAACTGGTGAAAGGTAAGTCTTTCTCTCTTCCCTGGCCCAAAACAATCAGTGATGGTGGTAGTAGTGTGGATGAGGAAATCCAAAAGTCATCAAAAAGTTGAGTTTGAAATAGGGGCGTGTTCACCCTGGCCAGAGTGAAAACAGCTGTGAGATCCATGTTTAAACCACAGTTAGGAAACTTGGAATGTTTTGTTTCATTATGTTTATGAAATTGTTTGCCTCCTCTCTGGCTTTTTGCATCCTTAGTCTTGATTACTATCCAATCTTTTGGTTTTATTTTTATTTAAGTAACTTCTCCAATTTGCTTATTATTCACTTTATTCTGCCTACTCTTATGTCTTTTAATGTCTGCAACCCCAGAGGCAGTGGAAAGTTTAAAGTTGAATTTTTAAGCAAGTGCTGCTGCTGGGTGAAAATTCTAAGTGTATAAGATCGAGCAGAATTATATTAAAATGTCCATGGGTAAATTACAAATACTTGGTTTTTAATAAGACTTTTGGACAGAAATTTCTTGGAGTGTTTAGTATTACTTTAGCTTAAAATTTCAGCTAGGTTGTAAAATTATTTAATTTAGGGTAAATTGCCTGAAGGAAAAAATAAACACGTGGTTCTTGCCTCAAATAATTTACTATATGAGGTCCTTACTATGCAAAGATTAAACTGTGTTATCTATAAGAAATGCAGATAGTTCTATTGAAATTTGTAATGTCCTTGGGAGGCAAAATTACCTTTTGTAACAAGAACAAAAAAGACATTACATGAATTTAATAATTTTAAATTTAAAAACTATTAATTATATCCTATATTTATTGTTCTTTCTTCTTTCTTTGTGTTTTTGTAAGCTTGATGGGTTTGTTTGTTTGTTTGAGGAAAGAGAATAAAAGTGAGGAGAAGCCTACCCTAGATCAGTCAGTAACAATTTAGTTATTATGTTATCCACTGCCTTAAAGTATGTATAGTTTTTATAGTCCTACTTTGAAATTAGCCAATATAATAAAAAAGCTAAGCAGAAATCTATATTTAAAAAAAAAATTAGCTTTATAGAAGTATGCTTCTGAGTGCCATGAATTTTCTTTTAAAAATGTGCTGGTCAAAGAACTTTGATTGAAAAGGCTTCCCCTGCTTTGCTTTCAGGGGATTCCAGTAGCCCAGTAACTATATAACATGGTGGTGTTCCTCCAATTAGATAAATATAAAAAAGATTAATCTTAAAATAATTGAGGACAGATCAAGATATTTTGAGAAATCCACTAGAGTGACAATATGATTATGTGACTTATCAGTTGCATGTAAATCTTACTAAGGATGATGGATAGAAATCCCAGATAGAAACAGTTGTAACAATACACCTTTTGTGGTCTCTGAAATTAATTTAATAAATGTTTTGGAGATTGACTAATATACAAATAGTGACCTTTTTGTTTAGGTCAGTGGGAAGTCAAATATATCTTGGAGATTAGTATTGATCGGGGTAAAGCCAAAATCAATCTTGGATTTTGAGGGTCATTACACTTGGAAATAGGATGCAATACTGCAAATGTTGGGTTATGGAAGGCTTTTACAGTAATCATGGAAAAATAATCTGTGCTTAGGTGCAGTGCCTACAAAAACAGATAGTCTGCTGAAAGATTAGTTATTTAAATAAGTAATAAATACAGTTCCTTGCAGCTTTCCTTAGTTTGAGGGATGATATCCAACAATCTTGAAGTTGGTGTTAAAGTTCCCTTTTGCTTCAGTGCTGGAGGATTTTGCCCTCCCTGTTTGGAAGTCATGAGCTGGTGTTGAGAAAAAGTTTAACCTATGTTTGTTTAGAAAGTTTGTGGGCTTTTTTTTTTAAGTGGTAAATTGTTTTCTGTCTTGACTCCTTTCCTTAGATGTTTTGGTGAAATTTAATTTGTGCCATTGGAGAAATACAAGGGGAAGACGTAAATTACAATACAATGTATCTTTGGAATATTGCATAGAAAGCATAATCAATTTTACTGAAGGTGAACTAGTGCTGCTTGCTAAATCAGAAATCTTTGAACAGGACCTTTTATTTTTGTCTTTAATAGATTTTTTTGTTTGTTTGTTTTGTCTAGTATAAGGTCTCTCGCCTGTGTATCTCATTTAAAAATGACCTGGTGGAAATTTTTAAGATCTTACCCAAGTGTTTTCAACAGAAGTAAGTCTGTGAAGATCTGACCTGACTGAAATGTCTATCCTGTATTAAGTGAAATGGTGCAAAGAGTACTTTGTCCAAGATTCCTCTGTAAAAGATATCTTGGTTTCCCCCCTTATTTTCAGAACCTGTTAAAAAAATGAAGGTAGTTTTGTTTATTTTCTGCACAGACGTCATCCTCTGATATGACTTTTTTCTGCAGGGAGCACAGGATGATGTTCTCCGCAATTAATTGATACAACTGCATTGATATCTGTGATTATACTTTGGGCTGTCACCTAGCCTTATACATTAAAGTCTCAAAAACTATATTTGAACTGATAGATTATGCATTTATATTTATTAATGGATATATATTTCTAATCTTTATGATGTGTTTGAATGCAAATAGAAGTCTATATGTACATGTGCATGTATATCAGATTTGGGGACTGTGTACCATTGTCCTTGAAAACGAAAGCCCTATATAAATGCAAGCTATTGATATTGGAAGTGATCTTCAAAGCTGCTCCATTTAAAGATATTTAACTATTAATAATGAGCTACATTCCAGGTACATTAGTTCGTATTCTGAGAGATCAAAGTGCCAAGATTATAGATAGCTGTTCTCAGGCTATAAAAGTCCTTTTACCTGAGTAGCTCTTCTTATCAGTGGACTTCTCTTGAATTTCTCATAATAGTTATCCTCAGAGAAAATCTGTAGTGGGTATATTAAGAAACTCAGCTTATTTGTACCTGAAATAACACTTTGAAATGTATTAGCAGTAATTTCTAGAGAGGACTAATATATGCCACCTTTTGCTGCAATGCCAGCTTTGGATTTAAGGCAGGCTCAGACAGAAAAAGGCAACAAATCACCAAAAACTCCAGATAAGTGTTTTTCAGAATAAAATTGTTTGATAATCAGAATGAAGCTATTTTTGAAAATATCTCAGAAAATGGGACTGTTAGTGTATAAATGTTTTTCTTCTTACTGAAATGTTTTGGATGAAGTTTGCAGGTTTATTTTCCAGTGGGCATCCCCATATGGGTCAGTTTTACTAAATTGAAAGTTTTTGTCCACAACTGCTCCCCATTCCTCTGTCTCAAGTACTAATTAAAAGCTAGAATTGAGTTAAAGAAATATCATTGTTTAGCTTCTCAAAAGAAGGAATAAGTATAGTAATTATGTTATAATAGTAAACTTATATATTCTGATTTTTGATTTTTCTGTTTTTCTTCAATGAAACTAATGGATAGTGATCAGAAAAAAAAATGATTTTTCTGTTGTGCTCAACCTTTTATATTAATACTTGTTTACTCTAGGAATAATTAAACAAAACACAGAAAGTACGAATCTACCTTGAGCTAACTAGTGAGCCCCAAATGCATGTGAGTTCTTCACATCAATCTTTTCAGAGTATGGAATTCAAATGCTAATATATTTCATATGTGAGACCTTTAATGCAGAAAAAATTATATATTGAAAAGTGATTCAGGCACCTGATTCATTTACTTACTTAGTTTTGAACAGCCCACTCAAAATGGGTCAGGCTTGCACTATTTGAGCTGACTTTGAGAGAGTTTGGAGGCAGTAGGAAACTTGACCTATATTTTTGAACTGGGACTTTAGAAACTGGGCTGAAGGAAAAGTCTTGTAAACTTCTTTCTATGCATGGAAATGTTGATGTTTGGACGCTGACTTAATCTCATTTTAAGAATACATATATTAAATGTGTGCCTGAGTTAGAGGCTGCTTTATTTCTTCTTCTGAGAGTTTTAATCACTAAGTGAAGTTCATTATAATTTTATCTGTGTAAGAGCAGAGGAGGCTCAAGTTGCATTTAACCAGGCATGTGTCCATAAAAATGGTATTGTGTGTCTGCAAAGTGGTTCCTTCTGATTTTTAATGGTTTGTTGCTTTTTTTCAGTAATGGAATTGGATACTTCAGAAGTAAAGCATTATTTTTCTTTTAAAAAGATTAAGAATGTTATAGGACTAATACTGTGTCTCAGAGCGCTACTGCTTTGATTGGTGTCACAAGTCTCCGATAGCATTTTGCTTGAACTCTGCCTCCAGCTATGTTAACATGCTACAGTTTCCCAGAAAACAGATCACAATCCAGGTCCTTTGCCTATTATGCTATTACCTATTCATCACAGAAGACACAAATTTCCTGACTTTTGAGTCTGGAAGATTTATGGAAATTTCAGTCTATTCTTAATTTTAAAAAAAAGTATTAATAGCATTAGTAAAAGCATGACATTGGGGATGCCTGCTAGTGATTTGGCTTGGTGTATTGCTTTTTGAACCACCATCATAACTCTACTTTTCCCAAGTGGAAAGATGGCCACCAGAGTACAAAAAAGTTTGAGGAAGAAGTATTTGCCCTTAATCACTGCAGTTTTTCTTTTGCTGATCTAGATTGTTCTCTCAATTTTTCCAGGCCTTTCACAATCCTCTACTAAGTCCCAACAGCTCTTATTTTGCTAAGCTTTCTGCATAAAAGAATAGCCTATGATCTGTTTTTCTCATATATGAGACACCTGTAGTGTTTAAAAAGGAGATTGATACTTGGGATTTTTGGCACTGACTACCACTAGTATTCTGATGTAATTCAGTATTTCACATGCTTAGTGAGGCTTTACAAGTTTCCCATGAGCATGTACAAGGTCCACTTGAAAACTGAGGAAGGTGGGTGTAGAAATCCTCCAACACACAGAAAATGATGGTATGATCTGATCAGCTGATACCAAAGACATGGCAAGGCTTTCCTTTAGATGCGGTCCTCTTGGACCGCTTTTGTATCCTCGTTACACCATTTGCAATACGTTAAGTCACGGTATTTCCAGGCAAACCTCTTCCAAGTAACAGTCACATGCAAATGTGGTTTTGTGGTTTTGTGTTAGACAAATGTAGTGGTTTTCAGACACAGTTTTTGCCTGCCCCATGAAAGTTTTTAGGAACACTTGGGATTATCACTTTTTTCTTCAGATTTCCAAAACAAACTTGTCAAGACATGAACGGAACATCTTAACTCTCTGTCATCATGGCAGCAGATTTGGTGACCTGGCTGCTTAGTGCAGATTCATTTGAAGCAAACTTGTTTGGGGAAAAGAGCAAGTGTTTTACATAGTTTTGCTACAATCAGCTTTTTAGTGTCAATTTTTTGTGTCAGAGTAGAAGTTTTACTCACAAGTAGCAGTGGCATTGCATGCCTCCCATCTGAGTGCTGCAGGGTCTTTGTGTATGCTTGAGGCATAACTTGTCATAAAAGTGCTGCTGATGAAACAAAAGCTCTTTTCTATTTATTTTTGTCCTAATTGCCAAATGAGAAGCACAGACAATGAAGACTAAAAATACTTACTGTAACAATGTAAAAGTAAAATCAAGCTATTCAATTAAAGTAATTAGAATCTTTTTGTTGCTTAACTTCTGTGGTTTTTTTTTTATTTTTCTTTTTTTCTGTGTAATATTGTGGTTAGCCCTACAAGCAGTTTTCTAATGTAATGTCTTTATATGGACTGAACCACAGCTCAAGCATGGTAGGCAATTGCCATTCAGTGCCTGTGGTGTGGGAAGAGTGACTTAGGGTAAAATCACTTTGTGAGGCATTTTAAAAATTAACTTTTGTCATTTTTGTTTGCTTCTTGCTCATGAGCAAAGAAGACTTTCTTTTGGAAATATAAATGGAAGTGTATGCTAATGAGTAGAAAATTCCTTCACATACTCCAAAAGAGGGTAACAGTACGAAGAAAAACCGAGATTCTGGTTTCAGGCTTCATCAGCCAAAGGATGCTGTTTGGAAAAAATTCTGCCTCAGGTCACAGCTAAAACATTTATTTAACTAGTCTCATTATACAGCTTTATAGACTTCCAAGTGAGATTAATAATTCAAAAGGACATCTGTTAGTAAATAATTTAAATAACCATTTTTAAGCTAATACTCATTAGTTACCTGTGTAATATTTCTGAAGAACAGTTCTGCAATAGAAAAGAATGTGTGGCAAGACTACAAGAAGGGAATAAGTTGACAGTCTTCAATAGATGAAACACATTCATAGTGTTTAATGATTTATGCTTTACTACCTTCTGTAATCCTCATTTTTAACATTTGAGCTTCAGAGTGAATTGCACAAAATTGTAAAGCTTCTGTAAAATAACTGTTACTTGAATTTGAAAATTATCAATAATTTTATTAAATGGCCTCTAGTTTGTGAGCCTCAATTTGTCTTTCATACCTTTGATTTAATGGACCTCAGCTCTAGCCGCTCTGTGTGCACTTCTCTTTCATGATGAAAAATATTTTTTTTAATATGAAAGTCACGGTATAATCTTTGAGCATCCATGTTGTTATGTCCTATATCTTTTCTAGTTCTTCTCTGTAATGGTGTAAAACAAACAACAACCAGAATTCGTGCTATTTTCATAAAGTCACATTTTGATGATTCTTGGTTTGCTATGTAAATCTTTTCCAATTAAATCTCCTCCCACTCTGTCCCATTGCCAAAACTAATAGATTTTTCTCTGCTGCTGGACATCAAGGAGGCATTTTCAGGTAGCTGTCCTTGATGACTCTAAAATGTCATTCTGATAAGCTGGTATAGAGCCCATCTCTGTTTATATATGTTTGGGGTTGTGTGTGTGTATTTTTGTAATGCATCACTTTATGTTTATAGGCAGTGGATTTCACCTGTAATTCAACTTTCCACGCTTGTGGTTATGAGAGCCTTCTGCAGATTTGATCACTATGAATTATTAGCAGGTATGTTTTTCCTTCATTATCAGTTTTTGACAACTATCTTTTTTTCACTTACATGTGGAACTGTAAATATCTCTATCTACAGATAGATAATATATATCGTATTTTGGATATCATATATCCATATTATATATTTATACTTATGTGAAAAGTTGTAAAGAATGAATGTATTTCCTTTATAGATGAAATATATCCTCTCATTCCTGTATAATTTCTATTACATTTTTCTGCTACTGTTAAACACATATGCAGTAGATATTCATAATTGGTCTATTTATATTGAATAAAATACCATTTTACACAGAAGTGTGTGGATATGCACATACATGAATTCATATACTCCCATATTTGGTTTTAGCATCGATAGAAAAGCACAATCATGTTTAGTCTTAACCTTACTGTTAGTTTTCATATGTACTGCTTAATCCTTACATTGCTGGGTTTGTGAAATTGTCAGAGGCTTCCTAATTTTGTAGCCATTTTTTCTGCTGTTAAAATTGTATCAGTGTTGCATGAGAGGTCATCGTGGGGCCACCAAATCTGAGACTTACACAGACATGCTTAAAAAAATCAGCTGGCATCAAAACTAATTTTTAATAATCCCACATCTGCAATGTGGATTCACCTGGAGACAGGAATTTTTTTTTTTTGGGGGGGGGCCTGGAATATAAAAATAAAATATTTTTATGAAATTTAAACTTTGTAAAGCTCTGGCTCTGTGGTTTTAACTTTTTCTGCAGTGGGATGCAGAAATTGTGATTTACAAACTATTCACTGTAACTTTGCAAGTTTTTGGAAACAGCTGTCTGGTAGAGAAGTTCCACAACTGGAAAATATCACTGAAGCCCAGTCTGCACAGATCAGTGACATTTCATTGCACCTGTGTCTTGCTGCTCTCTCTCTGCAATTGCTATTGTATCTTGTGAAGAATTAGTCGAAGAAATACCAGAGGTGTTCATACCTTCTTGAAGCAGTACCCTGTAGTACAGGAGCTGTGTAAGGACAAGCAACATCTGTATGTGTGCATTCATCACAGGTGCCAGCACTGCCATGGAAGCAGTGTTCCTGAGCAGGGGGTTTGCTGAAGGGATGCTCTGTGGGATTTGTGAATCCTCACCTGGGGAAAAACTGCTCTGTCTGGCATGCCCTGCACTTACATAGCAGAGCAGCAGGGACTTGCTGGCAGCTGCGTGCTGACCATGGGCCTGTGGCAAAGGGGAAGGTCAGACCTAGGTCAGAACTATTCATGTGCTATGAAAGGTTATGATTTGAAGTATTTTGTTTGCGAGCTGGATGGCTGACTGCATGCAATAGTAATACTGCTTTATGTCATACCTAGAGCCTGTCAGATGCTCAGAGGGCTCTATCCATGTTCTATATTGTTACTTCTTGGGGGCAGCATGTTTGGATATGCTTCCACACTAGGAATTTATAAGCACATTTAAAATACGGCTCTTAGGCTGTGGTGGGTAAAGACATTCTTGTTTGTTGTTTTCCTTGCAGCTGAGTGCAACAAAGAGACTCTGTTTGTTGAGTAAACTCAGTAAAGGGTTCAGTTGTGTCTGAACAACCGTATTAAGAAATATCAGGCTCTCCAAACAACCCAGAAAGGATTATAGCAATTTTTTTCCAGCTGAGAGGCTGTGTTAATGAAATAAATAAAATTGTAGGAAAACAATGACCTCCTTGCTTAAATCGACCCAGAGAGCTTTTAAAATGTGTTTGAAATCTGGATGCCACTTTTTAAATCCAATTAGACCTGGAAAGATGTGCGTGAGATTGAGCCAATGTCACTCAGTCAGCCTTGCACTGCAGTGCTTCCAGCAGAAAGTTGTTGCAATGAGAAGCAGAGTCTGGATGAGTTTCTCCTGCTGTTTTTATTTATTTTGTGTTTTGTGGGTTTTGTTTTGTTTGTTTTTTCTTTTCTTCAGAGAAGTGCTTCTTAAATACTGTTTATTTGCTGTGACCTCCTGTGTGATATTGATTATAATTAATGTTGAATTAGGGTGCATCTGCATTTAATTTTAAAAAGAATGAGCTGGAAAGCATTGCTTAGACTTGTACTTTGTTTGCATGCTAAGAAATGTTGCTTTTTGTTAGGAGAAGAACCAAATGTTTGCATGTGTCCTGAAATGGTCCAATTTAACGGATATGAGTGCTTTTATCTGAGTTCCAGTTTAAACAGTGATGGCACGACTTAGTCTGAAGATTTTTATAACAGTAGGAATACATGTAGGAATTATCTTTTCTTGATTTAATCTTGCCTGTCAGCTATGAAGAGTTGTGCCTCGTAGTTTGCTGTTTATTAATTAGCTTTTGTCTGGTAAGCGCAGGATGGAAAATTACTGTTGTAGGCAAAATCAAAAGCCTCAGAGGGCTGAGGCTAGTGTCATTACCCCTGGCCTAAGAAGGAGCCATGATAAGCCAGAAATGTTGCCTGTCTTCTTCTGTGATGCTATTTTCTCTGTAACTCCTCATCTGAAGGCAGAATTGCTGGGAAAAGTAGACACAATCATACGAACTTTAGTTTCTCTTGTCCAAGAGTCTGATTTATGGGAGAATACTTTTTGTTTGTTGGTGTTAGAAGCAATCAAAATGATTAAGGTGGAAGAAGACTTTTAATTATCTGTGAGAGATAATTAAAAACTAAACCCATGATTAAAATTTAGTATTTGTTAAATTATATTGAGTTGGGTCAGTAAGAAGAGGAAGGATCTAGCATTTTTATGTCTGTTTTCTTGTTAATTTTGAAGTTGTTTTCCTGTATGGATGGGCGTTTTTCTGCAAGGGATGGTTGTTTTCCTGCATTATATACCATATCCGCTGAAACAGACTTGCTTTTCTGTGTGCTTCTGCTTCTTTTAACCTTACAAACATGAATACATTACTTGAAGGTATGTTGTGACACATCCTTGTGGTCTTTTCTGCATAAGATTAACATCTTTAAGTCAACCAGAAGTTGTACAGAAAGTGCTGTGCACTTGTTAAACTCTGGATGAGACCTGAACTACTTTCCATTAGAAAAATTGTTCTTGTCACAGGTTTTTCTCTGGCTTTAATACATAATAGGATTAAAACTTGCTAAACTTTAATCCTGTTATAACATTTTGTTACTTCATATGGTTAGCTGACTCCAAGTTAAGTATTCTGTGACAAGTTTGCCAAATTTGTCCGTGCCTGGTATCTCGCGGAGGCTTGTGTTGCACCACTGGTCCTGCTTCAGCCCCTTGCTGTGGAACATATTTCACTTTCTTCGTTGCTCTAAATCATAATGTCTTGATTTTAGCATTTTTGTTGTCCTGTTGCTTGTGGCACTACAAGAGGTTTCCGGGACAGCACGTTACCCATGAGCCCCGTGTTGGAAAGCCCTGATCCGCTCCAGGGCAACTCCCCTGTTGCAGCAGGACAGAGCTGGGACAGGGACCCTTGCTTCAGCCTCAAGGTGCCAAGCAGTGGCCAGAGCTGCACCTCTATTAAAGCTCAGTCACCTGAGCAGTGCAGGAACTTCTCTGGCAGCTTTTGCACCAGCTGTTGTTCGCAGGCACTTGAGGAGACTCATGACAGCGAGCTGTGTGTTGTGTACCCAAAGGTGCACAGCAGTGGCCCGTGGTCTGGCCATGCTGTCCTCCCTGCGGCTGCCTGAGGTGGGGGGCCAGGGCCCTTCAGGGCTGCCTCTGCCTCTCTGGCTGGCAGAGATCTCACTGCCATTTAATTGGCATCCTGTTTTCCCTCCAGGGCCGTGGCTGGCTCCCTCTACTCCTCCATGCCTGCAATCCACAGCACGTCCCTGCAGTACAGCACTGCCTGTGACTTGTCATGCTGGCCTGCTGGCATGGACCGTGTCCCTCTGGGGGTCCTATCAGCAATGCTGTCCTCAGGATTGTTTTTCAAGATATGGTTATCAGTTTAATTTGCTTAAAACTTGCCATAGGGAGAAATAGGCTATGAGGTCTTTCTTCCTGGGAGGAATTTCCACCGGGCAAAACCTGCCACAGAGCATTAGCTGCACACTATCACACTGTGCTGCTAAGGAGAAGAGCAAGTGAAACTAAAATAGTTTATCTCTCTGTTAAAATTTCACTCCATTATTCTGTATATTACATGTGCTATTAGGAAGACCAGGCTCTTTAGGAACCAGGCTGATCTGGTTGGTATTTTAAATCCTGAAATCTCAGGTCTCTGACACCTTTGTCTCTGCTGTAGACAGTTTTGTTGTTGCATAAAATAATGAATTTCAATGGAGAGTAAGAGGAAAATGAACTCTCAGCATATGAAGAACCTTTCCCACGGAGTGGGAAGCCACAGAGTAGATGGATATAATACACTGGGGTGAACTCACTGACACCAATAAAGACTTCTTCTGAGCCCTTGAAGTCACCTTTAATGATATGATCAGTTTTAATACTTGGTGGTTATGCAAATTTAGAGACTAAAATAATGCACGTTATGAGATCTGGAGCCACTGTATCTAATACTTTTGACTAGATTTGGCATGAGATAAAGTTTGCCTACTCGGACTTTCTAGAAGCACTGTTTGTCTGCTAAGTGCTGACAAGAGCTAAGCAGTCCTTAATTTCCCCCTGGAATCTCTCAAATTACTTATTCTTGCATCAGTTCTGGGGAAAGAACACTACTTCATAACATGGAGAATATGTGTTAGTTCTGAAGGGTAAATGTGTGGTTTTCAAACTGTCTCTTTTTGAAGAATTTTCATCTAATATTTAATATTCAATGCAAATTTTATAACTAAAATTAATTTTGCTTGAAAAGGTGTCACACCAAAAGGGTAACATAAATAAGCAGTTATTGGTGTTTTATAGGAGGATCAGGAGAGAGTAGATCTGTAAGACTTGGAATTTTTTATTGTTTTCTTTTTTTTCAAATCCATGATAAAACTGATGGTCTGCACCTTAGGCAGAGCATGTTAAGCTGCTGCCTGATCAAACCCTATCACTGTTTACAGTAAAGCAACTTCATCATTTGCAGATATTATAAATTATTAAGAGCAATTACTTTGTGTTCACTTCTGGATTCTGTAAGGATTCACCACCAGAAAAACCCTGTACAGCAGTACTATTTAGCAATTCCATGTCTGAAGTTCTGTTTTATATTTTTTAACCTTTTTTCATTAAAATCTCATATATTATTAAAATAATTGGACAGTCTTAAAAGCATTTAAATTATTGACTGTTGAGACACTGCCTTTTTTATATAATTGCCTGTATTGTCGACCTTTCTGTGACATTTGCAGAATCAGTGTCACACTAAGTACAAATCTGTGGGTCATCCTTTTTCGGTTGGCTGGTTTTGTTTTAAAAGTACCATTATCTTTGTCATTTTACATTGTTTTACTTTGTAATTGTTTGGACATTTCCTTTGTTAAGGCAACACTCAAAGCTTGGGGAGCTCTGTTGGCATTTTTAATACTTTGGGACGCATGTTTTCTGTTTCTGGATATTTAAAAATATTTTTAAAATAGTTATTGTTTAATAACTTATTTTTTAATAAATAGAACATAATCACTGTAAAACACTGATAAATCATTTGACTTCCTTTATATACAGGAGAAATACCTTTTGAGCACTTCTGCCTTTTGTTTCCTAAATAAAACTTTATCAAAAGATAAAAGTTTTTAACTCTGAACTCATTGCTTGGTAACTTAGGTGTGCCTTTTATTTAACTGCGAGAGCATCAGCAGAGCGTGTGAATTTGTGAGAGGTGGTGCTTTCATGACCAGACTAGCCAGGAGAGTTTCAACCGTAACTTTAAGAATTCCTGTTTGGTTGGTTTTTTTTTTTTTTTTTTTTTTTTTTTTTTTTTTGTTTTTTTTTTTTTAATGTCTAATGAAGCTTGATCCAAATAGATCTGTATGTTTAAGTGTAAATTGAGCCACAATTCAATTTATCTTTTTCACAAGTCTAGATATGTTAGTAAATTGGGTTGTGTTTGAAACTGGAATATAGAAAGAGTAATGTTGCAGTGTTTTAGGATCTGCTCTGTGAATTCTCTTTGAGCTGATTAGAGCAGGCACCTCCTGACCCTGAAATCAACACGACTACAGAAGGCATTTTGGTTACTACGAAATGTCACAGCAATACAAATGTTTCTTTTAGAAAATAGATTGGCTCCTCTTAGTTAAGAGGAGAATTTCTTTGAAACATATAGTTTATTTTTAAAGGTATATTCCAGTCAAGACCCTGTGGATATTTTCATTATATTATCTAAACATTTGGGAATATTTAGGATTATTGAAAATACTTTGGATTATTTTACTACATTCTTTCTTATATCTCTTTTAAATGTTTATAAATAAGCTTTATAATATTTGAACTTCTTAATTAAAATAAATCCCATGATTTCAAGTACTCTATCATGAACTTCTAAAGAAATTGTTTTATTGATGGTGTTTCACTACTGTCTTAGATATTCCTAATCTCTGTCTGCCATTCTTGGGTAGTATTTTTTTACTCAGGAAATTGAGCTTGGGTACTACAACTGGGTATTGATACAATTAGTGCAAGCCCAGTCTAATTTTAGGGAAAACATATTTTTTAATGGTTTTCTTTCCTGAGCTGAATCATAGCAAAGAAAAATTACTATGAAATAAATAACTTGATGAAAAACATCACATGTCCCAAAGGATTAGCTCAGCTGGTCAGAGCAGGGTGCTAAAAATGCCATATCATCATCAAGAGTATTTACTCATTAAGAGTAAATCTTATGAAATCTCTTATTTGGGGCAAGTTATATCAACATCTTTGAAAAATGTAATATAAGAAATTGTTAAATATTTAAATATTTAGGCATCATGATAATTTTGAGAAGTATTGTCATTACCTGTGGGATTATGGGTTGGCAAGAAAACATTTATTCCTGTAAATAAAGCAAATTTGAGTTGATCATATTGGTCTGTAATGGGTTTTAATTCATGAGGGTGCCAGAGTGTATTATATTCTTTTGTCTCTGAACTCACCAGATGATGCTTTCCTCTTCTGGATGTCAGTCTCTTGTCCTCTAGTTTTTGACATACTTTTGTCACTCATCTGTTGTAAATTGTACTCTGCTTATACTTGCCTGTAAAGGAGCTGTTTGGACCTGGGTAGCTTAGCTACCTAGCCTAAATTGTACAGCTCCTCATTGGTCTGTGCTGCCAGGATCTCAGAGAGCCTAGTTTCTCATCTGTGTCTTGATGTCCCAGGGTCAAGATGCCAGCTGTCACAGATGGAGTGGCCCATGATGACTAGTTCACCTCTAGGAGCACCCAGAAGACAAGCAGCTGGCAAGGGTTTAATCATGCTACTGTGGGAGCTTTTACCCTGTTTGCATCTCTGTATTGGTATGAAACTGCAGTGTAGGCTTTGCCACGAATCATTAATGATCATAACTTTGTCCCACACAATTACAGGACAATTTACATTTTATAAAGTAGTTGCATGTACCAGAGTAAAATTGGACAATCTGCTGCTTCCTTTCCTGGCAGAGCTGGGAAAATAAGCAAAAAGTCACAAATGTTGCTTGTCTGGTTCACTACAAAGCCATTAATGGTGGCAAGAGGTAAAGAAGTAAGCAGCTTTGTAAATAAAGGAAACTTGATGAAACAAAATAAAAGCTAAGTGCCCTCAGCCATCAGAACTTGGCTAAGGAGTATCCAGCACTGTTCACGTTCAAGATTTTTGAGGGAGTATTGGGAGCAGAGATGTTAAAATGTGTCTGTGAACTATTTTGCTCCAATCTGTGGACAAGCTCCTAGCTGCATACCAGAAAATCTTATGTATTTATCATAGCTAACCTGTAGTTAACATGAGCTCAGGAATAAATATATTGTTGCCTTGCATCCCTGCTGAGACTAATTTCTGTGGTTTTTTATTTCAAGAGTGCTATTGGTTGAGTAGCTGGAGAGAAAATGGGTTTTCTCACAAAATCATGAGAACACAGTGAGATGTTCATGCAGCAGTACCTATCAAAATATTTCACCCCAAACTTGCCAAGTCTGAGATGTGGCACTGTGTATCTTATGGTAAGCTCTTTCAGAGCAGAGAGAGGGGACCCTGGGAGGGGTCACCAAGAGAAGACCTTGGGGTCAGTGCGGGTTGGGCTGTGTGGTCCTCGCTGCCTGTGTGGTGCCACTGACATGACACATGCAGGAGGCAGTTGCTGCAGAAATGACATCTCTCATGAAAGTTGCTTTCAGGTTATTTACTGTTGAGATGCCTCTGGATCCCTGGTGGAACTGCTTGGCAGGGCTTTGGGCTTTGTACTTTGAAAACAAAAGCCCTTTCTCTCCAAGGTATAAGTGACAAGTTGGTATTGAGGCAGAGCCTTCAAAATTGTGCTTTATTCATCAGCTGTCAGAATGTGTGAGGCTTCTTCCCTTAGCAAATGGTAACAAAACAGATGAAAGCCCTTACATGGTGTTTAATAACATCTTTGAAAGTCTCATGGAGCCCTGGTAACAGTTGGTTGTATGTGGGTTTGTTTTCCATATAGTCCTTCAACAAAGAAGTTACAAAAATAAATTCTATCAGTTTAGCAGGAAGAAACATGAAAATGAGGGTTGCTAAGAACCTGTGAGCAGTCTGTTATAACAAATGAGTGCCAGGAGGTGTGGGCTTGCTTCAGGGTCTTTGGTACCACAGAGCATTTTAAGACAAGTATTATCATTTGATCATAAAAGGAGTAAGTTGAAAATTGTATCAGAAATCACAGAGCAGTTGTGGATATTATTTGTGTTTGACTGACAATATGCAAGGGAGAGAAAGTAATGATATATCCTTGTCATTCAAAGGCTTTATTTTTAGTCTCACTTTCACAGTTGTTTTCATCTCCACCACCGTAAATCATTCATACTCTATAAACAATTTAAGCTGTGCATGTTTGTTCCTGAAGTATAAATTGGAGTATAAAAGTCACTTTACCGTCTTACTGGTATCAATTTAATACATACTGGGTACCAATTTGTCCTTAGGCCCAAATTCTACTTGATTCTCAAGTAGTCTCCTAAGTAATTAGCAGTATGAAATATTACCTTTCTAGTGACTGAAAGACTTTCAATTTTATTTTAACTTAGATTTTATTATTTGATCCGTTAGTGTGTTCAATCTTTCTCCTATTGTTGCTTTAAGACAAATGTGTAACAATCTGGATTGATATGAAGTCTTACATGAATTTTCATAGTTAATATTGCTGAGTCTTAAGGTTTCCCATGATTGCCAAAAAGTTGAAAGACTGTTGTAAATGAAAGCTTTTTAATAAAACCCAAGGTAAAGCAAAACTGATTTTCTAGTACTTAAAAACTCAAAAAAATGTCCCATCATAAATTTTGAATTCCCAGCTTGTGACAAGGATACTGAGCCCATTGTTTTAAGACTCACAACTGTAAAATGCACATCACTAACAAGAACACTGCTGTTACTTAAGAAATGGCACTGTAGCCTGTTTCTGTACCTTAACTCTTTTAACTCTTTCCACAAGGGACCCAGAATTTTAATCTTCAGATTTTAAATTTTTTTAATAAGTGTCCTCTTACAGGCTGGTTTTTTTCCAAGGGCTTCCAAAGAGGGATTTTACTAAATCCTTTTCTATCCCTGTCAACAAGTAAACCATGCTATGGTTTCCCTGATGTTCAGAAAGAGGAAAAAAAGTGGTTAAGTTTTTCAGTATTATGATATTCTGCAACACTTAGTTTGCTATGGTATATGCTCACTCTTGTCTGTGATTGGAATTCAACTAGGGAATTTTTTAGACGAAGGGTCTTGCTCTATGAGTTCTCATGTGAAACTGAGGCATTTTTCTCTGTTGCCACTCAGGAACAAGGTGATTTTGCGCACCTCATTTATAGCTAAAATTGGGAAGCGTAAGTTGCATTTTAGTGTTTGTCAATATTGTTTTACAGAAGTTCCAGTTATTGTCTATGCAGAACTCTTCTTGCTTAATAAATGAATTTAGAAACTGTCATTCAGCTACCAAAAAAATGTTTAATTTGAATCTTTAAAAATGGGCTGCCACAAATAAATTTAATTAGGACATGCTGTCCCAGAAAAAACTCCTGCTTGACTTTGAAGATCTGGAATAAAAGTAGTTATTAGACAATCACCAGATACAGGAGAGAATCCATACTGTAGCAGTGATGTTCTTTTTTACAAAACAAGAATAATTTCTGCATTCGTGCTTTTAATGTGTAGTGTCACTGCAACCACCTGCAAAGACTCTAAGGTTAATGACTAACTTTTAGGGGAAACTCAGTTTGTCACATCTACCTCTGAGTTGCATGTCTGATTCAAGTCAATGTGAACTGGTAAATAACAGCTTGATTTTTGTTTTGTGGGTTTTGGGTTCCCTCTGGTTGGGTTGTTGTTTTTTTTTTTTTTTTTTAGTGGACCTCTCATGTTCTTACATCTTCTCTGAAATTCCAAGTGGAGATAATCCAGTAGCTAAATAACCTTTTTCTAACTCATCCCATAGACCGAAGACATGGTTTGTATTTGTGATTGTATGCTCAGAAGAAATAGTTGGAAGAGATCTATAATGGAAAAAAATCAGGAGATGAGTAAATGCAAAAGTGAAGGGAGGCTAGAAATAGAAGTAGCCTGTCTAGATGCAGCTTATTCAGACTCTCAAATGCTTGCCAGGAAACCCCAAATGTTAGTTTTGATCTGAAGGTTCAGAGGAGTAGGACTTGTGTGTAAAACCTGTGGAGTGATCCCACTTCCAGTATCTGCAGAGGAGGTGGCAGGCAGATGGGTGGTGGGGCATTGAAGGAGAAATGACACGGTGACAAGATTTGAAAGGTGTGGAGGACATAATAATCACCTTTGGGGTTTGTGGAGGATGTGTTATTTTCCCAGTGAGTTTCTGACAGTGTAGCACAGTGAAGAGATGTAGGGATGTGGCACAGGTTAAACAGAAACTCACATAGCTGTGTCTGGGCCTGAGCTTACATATTTATTCTATAGGTCTTAACATTTAACACTGGCATAGCAGGTCCAAAATAGATCACCAATAGGAAAATTACATCTTGCTTTTTTCTGCCCTTATGCTGATCACTGTGGTGTTTTTGAAACTCTGAATTTTTAATGGAGCAAAGAGATATTAGTAAGTGATAAAATAGGTGTCCCCAAGTCCAGGTTTCACACTCCACATTTTACATCCCAAACTTGTGAGGTAAAGCCTTGCTGTGGTGGGGTAAATCTGTGTTTGGTCCCTTTAGAAGAGAGATAGCATCCTGTCTTTTCCTGTGAGCTGCAGTCAAAGGAAGGCTGGAGACGCTGAGCAGGGCAGGGTGATAAATCTGGAGAGTGGGAGTTGCTGCTTCTCCTGCCAGGACAGGGCCATTGTAAGGGACTCTCATTCTCTGAGGAGATGCTCCTGTAGTAAAAGCTACGTGAGCTGAAGAGAAAATAAATCTTTAGTGGCTCCCTCTTTGCAATGTCTCTTGGCTAGGTAAGGCAACAAAGCTTCGATGGGTGTATTGCTGGAGGTGGAAAAATACCAGAATTTTTCTATGACTTGATAATCTGCTTGTTCCTAAATATAGTTTTCTGCCTTCATGGACTATGTTCAGTGCAGTTGTGTAAAACTGAGCTAGTTTCAATCTCCTTCAGCAGCCTGTCAAAGATGCTTCAAGAGATTGTGCGTCATATACTGGATAGCTTTCCTCAAAAGTGATGCTTGTTTCCAGTGCTAGTGGTCAGTTACTTTATGAATTGAGCTTCTGAAATCAATCACGAAAATCAGAGCAAGCTTCAACAGGCTCTTTCAAACAGCTGTTTTAAGGCATACATTCCAGGTGTCCATATGGATAGATTATTTTAACCTCTCAGCACAATAAAATGCTTATATTCAGTTAAAACCAACTAATTAGATTCCTACTCATAGTCTCTTTTTCTCCATAAAAGGTAATAATATGTCTTGGTTTTTATTTTATTACAGTCTGGCCTATTTAATAGAATTGAGTTTAACTTCATTAGGGAGTGCTTAACTTGGGTAGAAGCAAAGCTTAGTTTCTTACTTGTATTAATATGGTAGTAATAATTCACTGAATCCTGTGAGGATGAGAGCAAGGTGCAACACGAACTACCTTGTTTTATTTTAAGATTAAACGTGTGTAGCTTTTACACAAAGGTTGTTCCTGCAAATATGTGTAATAGGAAGGCCTGGAGGAAGTTTGAAAAGATAAATGTGCATGTAGTGGAATATTCAAAGACCTCTCCACAGTGGTATTCAGGCAAGGGCAGATCGTACAGATCAGCTCATGCTGCCCTTGGTTTCAGTTTTCATAGGTGTGTGTTTGTTGTAGCCTGAAAGTCAGTGGAAAGCGAGGGAGCTGTGTAGGACCCCACCTGAGCCGGGCAGCCAGCGGTGCTCACTGGGACCACAGCTATCTTTTGTCTCATTCAAAGCCACCTTTTGTCTCATTCACATTCCTCACGGCTTTAAAATGGCTAAGAGCATGTTCCACCAATTTGCAACTAGTGTGTCACTCAGTAGGGTTTGATTATATTTGGGCTTGTGAGGTAGCTCTTGGAAAAAATCTTAGATGCCAAGACTTCCTTGGATTTCTTCCATGTAGAATCCTAACTGTGACTTAAATCAGTGTTGCATAAGATTTGTTCTGTGATAGATTAATTTCTTAATTGTTACAGTTGCATAAAACAGTTTTTTTTTCCCCTCAGTCTGTCCAACTTCCTCATGGGAGACAGGCATTCTGAGCATTTGAAAATCCTGATATAATATCCTTTTAAACAGGATAGAAGTGTCACATTGACACTTTTATATAGTTTCTTTACCAGGCTATCAGGCATAAGACTGATGTGTTGCGTTGTGTTCCCTTCTCTAGAAGTGTGTCAGGTGACATGGTTATATGCAAGATATATCAAGCCCTAAGTAATAAAAAGGAACAGAATTATGCAGCTAGCTTTGGTATTTATTCCTTGCTTGATCAAGATGTTGGGAGGATGGTGAAATTGGGTTAAATGCATGGTATGCAGGGACTCATGTGCAGTACATTAACACAAAACATTTTGTTTTCGTTATCATTAGATGCCTGTTGGATGGTCAGAAGGTTGACTTGGATTCTCATGGTTAGCAATCAATAAACTTGTCAATAATCTCACTGAATGGATTAAAATAGTGCAGCGTTTTGTGGAAAAGGACTGTGTACATTTGCAGTGGTAGGCCATCTCGAAAAGAAAAAGTAAATAATTTGAGATTTGTAATGGAAATTATGGTATTGTGTAATTTTTTTTGTTACTCTTTAAAAAATTTTTTTAAAATGTGTCTGAAGTCTGTCTTCAGTAATGATTCCTCTTAATAGAAAGGTAAAATAAAGATGCAGTCCTACTCTAGGGTATTGGAAAATTGCCCCAAGTTTTCTAAGTAGCTCAAGGCATTTTGACATGACAGGTTTAGGGCTGTTGTTTGTAACAGTTTCTGTTACAAATTCATGTCACATTTTGTATTACATTTGCTAAAATAGAATTTTCTTTTCCTCCTTTTATGCATTCTGTGTGAACGGGAGATAACTATCATTTAAGAGATAATGAATGATTATCTGTGAGTAAAATTTAACTTCTGTTACCTCTTAGCTATTTGTGATAATGTTATGTGTGTCATGCTTTGGGGGTTGCAGATTACTAGGATGACAAAAGCAAATAGAAATTATAATAATTCATGTGAAATAAAATCTAAAAAATAGATAAAATACAAGAAATCTGTCCTGCCGTTGAAGCAGTTTATTTAATTTGGTGTTCAATTTCATCACAAAACTATTGAAGTCATCTTACAGGCATATCTAAGTGAAAGCTGGTTAATAAATTTCCTTGTCATCTTTGACTAAAACCAACTTCAAATAATAGGGTGGGGATTTTCCTGCAGTGATTTTGGGAGCTATTCACGTCACTTGCATCTTGTATTTACTTTAGCTACTATGTTTGAAGTCAAGAAACTAACTTGTAATGGAGACACTTTTGCACCCTAAAGGAGATTTACTTATGTTATGTATGTTAGCTAGGCAGTGTGAATAGCCTTCATGAGCCAAACTGTATATCCATGGTCGTTCAGTCAGCTCCAGAGCACTCAGCAGGGTTACGTGGGTACAGTAGAGATCAGAATTTGTTTAGTATGCTCTATTAGCATATATTCTTTCATTGAGAATAGTAGTCTATTATATTATCCGCTCCTTTCTTGAAATCACAAGGATGTGTGTAATGAAAATGATCGTTATGGCTTTTTTTTTTTTTTAATGCATGGTGAATTGTTTATAAAGTCCTTTGTGTACCCAACAAAAAACTCTCTCACTGGAGAATTGGTTTGCATGAGTATGTTAATTCTGAGGCAAGAGTATGACTGTATGCTCATACTAATCAGTTAATTGTTAAAAGGAATTCCAGTAAAGTAAGTAATCTAGGCTGAAGGCTTGAGCAATACCAGATACCCACTATAATTGGAGAAAATTGCTATGGATGAAATTATGTAGGGTAAAATGGGGCAATAAGCTTTACTAAGCCTTCCCTAGGGAGAGGAAAAGGAGGCCTTTGGCCTAAATTTACATTCTGAGAAAGAGAAAATCCATTTAAATTTCTTCCCATTAAATCTAATGTTACTTTTCCAACACCTGGTTGAACTTCTGCTCTTGGAATTAGCAATTTGTTAAGAAACTATAAACGCTGCAGAGGCACTGGATATGGTAGCATTCTCTCACCCAAACTTAAAAGTAGTCATCTGAGTCTTTCAGGCTTCTTTTTTACTAATACTAGAACTAAGTGGTTTAGGTGTAAACATCTGTTTTTTATGTTTTACTAAAAGTGTTCCACATGCCTTTTCCTTTATATAGAATTTCTTGTAGAAGATCCTAACATAGGAATGTTTAAAACAAAGTGACTGTTCTGTACATAAGAAGAATGTGAAAATGAAAGGTGGGTGTTAAAACTACACATGCAGAAGCCTGATTTGAATGCATGTTGTGTGAGAGATTTGTGCAGTGGTTTCCCTGCTTTCTGAGAGGCAATTACCATGGCAGTTTGTTGTTAGAACACTTAGAATGCATGTATGAAGTCATCATTGAGAGACTTATAAAAACCCTGTTAAAGCAAGTGAAGTTTTGTTGAAGGAGAGATTCTGCAGGAATAATTCCAGTGTCAGCAAGTCCCATTTGGTATCAGATTTTTCTCTGTGCACAATGGTTGTGGGATGAAAGCCTCCGTGGTTTTCAGGGATCTTGGCCAACAGTTCCATACAAGAGAACAGAACTGTGTTGCAAGTGGTTTGACAGTGTGTCTTTGTTGTAGACAGGAGTAAAACAAGGCCATATTATTGCCTGAAATGGCTGATAGATGTTGAAAGCTTCATCAAACTCAGGTCTTAATTCAGAAGTGGCTTTGAAGAAATGGAATTTATAGTTCCTGTTTAAGCTCATTAAGTTCTTTTTGTGGCTAATAGTGTGTTTTGTTCAAGGTGATGTTTTGTGGCAGCCAAAACCATTTTTAAGTTAAAGTTTGTTTTGTAGATTTGTTCAAAGTATAAAGGGCATCCTCTTTCAGCTTGGTATGCTTGTAGATGTCAGGAAACTGAAGAGTTAGAGCTAGAGGAACATTCATCCTTGCTTTCAAATTTACCAGTGATTCAAACAATTTCTTTAGTGATAAGCCTTCTGCTTTTGTCCAGAGGACTTGTATCCATAGTTCTGATTGCAAAGATTAGGGGAAAAATATTTTCTGCCTTCATGGAAGCATTCTGCAGCATAAGATACTACAGTTTAAGAGGTTAGCTAATTGCAGCTGGGATAGCCATTCTTGCTCTTTCCTCTAGTGAATTTTCAGTATTATCTTACAAAACTGGCCAGATCTCCTTGAGCAAGGTCTCATGTGAATGACTCTGGACTTTGATCTCCACTGCTCCACGGGAATACAACTCTTACTGTAGCTCATGAAACACAAGCTGGTCTTTTGTGTACTTGATTCTGAATGTTAATGCCAAGATCTTAATGGATTAGAAGCTTCCAGGGAGGCATTAATGTTTTGTGACAGGAATTTCTTTTGCAGAAGGTGCCCCTACTTTAGGAGATGTTAGATAGATGCTTCAGCACATCTAGAGCTTCCATGTTGCCCTTTATTTTACTGTGCATCATCTTTGCAGTAATTAGCAAAAAGCTGTATGGATTTCTGTGAGATGGCTTTCCTCAAAAGGAAAGTGGAGAGTGAAATAATATGTTGCCCATAGGAGGCCCTAAGTTGTGTTTCCGTTCCGGGATGGTGATGGTCTTGGACTGGAAGATGAATTAAAATATTTGGCATGTTCTACATGATACAGAAGAAATCACTTGTGCAAATGCCATGAAGCAGTATCAATTATTAAAACTAAGGTATAGCATGAACTGGCCATGTATAAAACTTACTTCAGGCTTTATTATTTGAAGCAGCTAAATGCTTTCATTATTTCCAGCAGTGTTGTACATAATTAATTTATTGCTTTTTTTTAACTCTCGCATTTAATCAAGCAGTTCTTTACTGAGACAGTGGTCAGACATTGGAACAGGCTTTGTAGAGAGACTGGCGATGCCCCAAACCTGACAGTGTTTATGAGGCATGTGAACAATGCTCTTAATAACATACTTCAACTTGATCAGCCTTGAAGTGGTCTGGCAGTTGGACCAGATTATCTTTGCAGGTCCCTTCCAGCTGAAGTACTGTATTCTATTCAAACATGAGCTGTGAGCTGGTTCTGCACAGAAGGTGTAAATTATACCTTTATACTGATATATCTGCCAGACTCCAGAGGGTCTGGAAGTATGCATTCCTTCTGAAGTGTAGCTGAATGCTGTCTGCCTGATAGCACTGGGAGAAGGTAGCCCCTTGGAGTAGTGTAACTCTCCTTACAAAGTGGGCAAACAAAAGATTTTGGTTTCAAATAAGATTGAGAGCAAAGATGTTCAAAGAGGATAAATACAGGGCCCTGAGAATGAGATACCCTTTGGGAGACACTTTGGTCAGTCTTATGTAGCATTGTGAGATGCTTATTTCCAGATCGAGGCTGAACACTTGGCCTATTTAAATAAGCAAAGAAAAGGTAATAATTGTACATGAGCAATACATTCAGTTGTTTCTCTGTGTGTACACATCTATATTTACTACCGACATTAGTTCCTCTGAGTCTGTAATGACATTTTTGTCTGAAATTCCTGACATTTGGCACATTAGATGGAGAAGTAGTTTGGAAGCCCAGGTCCTTCTGCTTTTTCAAAGAAGTTCCTGTGCTCAGTATTTTCAGCCTGTCCAGAACATGCCAATGTGTGGCCAGACTTCTCTTCAGAGAAGCAGAAATGACTGTTTATCTCTAGGAATGCTGCAATGAGATGAATATGTTTGGCATATGACTTGTTGCACTCTGTGATGGGTGTGTGTTGTGTTTCCTAATCATGCTTCAGAAGGGCTTTTCTCCTGAACCCTGGATAACACACAATCTAATTCTACTGAAGAGTTGTTTTGGTTTTTCTTTTTCTCAGTAGTAGTCTATCACAGTGACATAAAGGAGGATTTTGTCATCATCTACACTTTTTCTAGCTTCATTCAGCTCCAGAAATGAGAAAATGCCATTTTAGACCTTAAAATGAAATGTCCTCACAATGTCTTTCTGCGTCATTTTGCTTTTGTCAGTGAAAACATGCACTGCTCCCTTATTATCTGGCCTGAGCATTTGAACAGATTATAGGGTGCTGTCACAATTTCTAGTAACTTCAACAATTTTTTTTTCTTTTAATAGAAGAATAGAACCAAATGACCCTTGACCCACAATTTTTGTCATTGTTTTATTTTGCACATCCCACACTAATCAACTTCCAGATGAACACCAAACTCTTGTGGTCTTTTGCTTAGCCACACATTCATATTTTACTTACTTTTGTATAAGAGAATATAACACTATATGAAGTTTCGTGACTTTTAAAAATAGAACTTCTGCAAGCTCAGCTAGCATCTGGACTTATATTCACTTAGATACAAAAATATACACCAAAAACATGGAGAATAATGTGATCATTTGATAGAATTAAAAATCCTTAGATTCAAATGCTTGTCTATCAATGGGGTAGTAGATTGACTTTTTTTCTAGTGTTTTAAATTTTTTTAAATTTATTTAAAATTTATTTTTTTTAATTGAAGAAATAGTGGATTTATTTTGTATTCTGTTTCCCTGGAGCCTGGCTATATGAGAGTCTTTAAATTGTTTAAAATGTTTTCATTGTAGTGATCTCTGCTACTGTCTCCAGTGTTGCTTAGGATTAAGTGCAGCTGCACTCAAAAAAAAAAAGTAATATATTTCCAGAACAATGAAGCACAAACAAAGAATGCTTAAGTGGAGATTAATTTAAAGTTCTTTGGTGCCAATAGATTTTTTTTCAGCAATAATCAATAAATAAATAGTCAATAAACAAGGCATAGCAATATGCAGATCTTCAACTGAAAAAAAAAATCACAGCATGTAGAAAAAAGGATGAAAGAATATGGGAAAAACACAATCAGTTTGTGGTAAAGCAATGTATATGGCTTTGACCACTTACTTAAAAGCTGGGATTTTTTTTAGAAATTTTTTAATGCATAGTTAAGCCTTTGGGGTTTTTTATTTATTTTGTGCATGGGAAGGAGATGAGTTGGGGAAAAAGAAGAGGGAATTGTTTCTATTTTTAGATGTCCATCAGTTAAAAGCATGAAAAATTCTGCAGTGTCTGTAATTTCAAAGTACCGTGTGCATTGTCTTTCCTTCAAGAAAACTTAGGAATTTGATGTATATGAAGAGAACTTTTCTGCCCAGCACCACTGTAGACTGGATTTTAGAACTTAATTTTTTAGACAAAAATGCATTTAATTGGAACTGCTCATGAGAATACTTATAGATCATAAATTTCTCTCTCTTAGAGTTGTTTGGTTCTTTTTTTATCTTTCTAGTGCTACATCCCTGTCTACTATCTGCTTCTGCAGACCAAAGTGTTCCTCCAGCTCCTGCCAGATTTCTGGACATTTAGAGCTCTTGGCCACTCCTATGTTGCTTAAATGCCTTTGTATAACTTGTGTATCTTTACTATTTCCAGTCATAGCCCTTGGTCTTTTGCAGATTTTTTTTTCTTCTTAATGTGGAATTTACATGGGAAGGATGTTTAAATGAACTTAGTTGACCTTGACATTTCCCTGCCTGTTGAGGCCTGCCCATTTTTCCTCTATCTTCATCTCTATTTATACCTTCTGTCACATATTTTTTTAGCCTTGTGTTATTCCCTTTCCTGGTAAATTTACTTTGTTATTTCAATTTTAGCATTTTAAAATTTTTCCTCTGGAGATAAGTATTGTGTACCACTTCTGTAGAAAAGAATAAACCATATAATGATCTTGCATATCTGAAATCAGTCTTTGTCAGTAACAGCAGACAGCTTAAAAATGGAATTTAAACTTTTTTTATTCGTCACTGGTTTTAGGCTTAAATTTCCTTTGTATCTGAATGTTCAGATTCATTTGTATTCATGGTTATCAAGTTTAGCTAGCTAGTTTAAGAACTTTTTTGTCAGCTTACAAGGATATATGTGACTTATCTTTACCAATCTTAAGTCCCATTTCTCTTCAAGTCTCTAGACATCATGATCTTTATCGTAAAGTCTTTCATTCTTATTTTAGCAGAGTTAGCATGTAAAAAAAAGTTGCTGCAGGCTCATCCTGAAACAGCAATGACATTGGTTTCCCAGAACCACTGTGTGAAGCTGTAGGGATCTGCCTGCAGGGAACCATGTATCTCTCTGCCTTAATCCTTTATTAAGATCAAATGGGAAAAGGATTTCACTCAGTATTAATACTCTTACTTTTTGAACCAGAAACACTCCATTGTACCACTATAATAATTTTACAGAGGGTTCTTGACTGATTGCAACCCAGAGGCCATCTCATGCTATGCAATGATTATATGCTCTCTTTAAATCTGCTGTGTACTCTGATCTTATTTCTTTCATCTCTTTCATTTTCAGCCATGTGATCTGAAATACTTGAAACACCGTGGGCCTGTCTTCACTTATTTCCTCCCTTATTTAAAAATAATTATATGAGAAAGATGTTAATGTTCTTAATAGCCTGCGAGTTTAAAAAGAATGCTGCACTGGAATGGAAGTTGTTCTTTCCCTTAGCTTTTTACTTCAAAAAAAATATTTAGGTAAGCCAGATGTTGCTAAGACAGTAATGTTTACAAATTACCAAAAAAAACCCTCTTCAGTTTTCAACTTCTTTGTAGTTTAGAGTTTGGAAAAGAGCAAGAACTCTAACAGTTAAGATTCCAGCAAAACATACAGCTTGCAGACACTAAAACAGAAACCTCGAGCAAGTGAAAAAAGGACTGATGTAGGCTCTCTTCCTCGTATTTTGCTTTTTGCCCAGATGTTGTAGGCTTACACTCACCAAGTTAGTCCCAGTACAAAAAGTCTTGTTTGCCTTTCTACAGTAGAGTGGATTCCAGGGAGGCATCTCTGGGTGGAACCTCCACACCAGCTCTTTATTGGTGGGCACTGGTGGTGCTTCCTTGAGTCTTGCTTTGTCTGATGGAACAACGTATGGGGGCCATCACTAGAATAGATGCTTGGGCACAAGAACGCTTATTTACAAACCTATATAATATATAATAAAAGCTATGTGATAAAAATAATAGAACTACAGGTTCTTTAACATTAACTGAACAGTAATTAATCTCCTTATCAGCTACGGTAGACATTAGCTTTTGAGTTTGGTCAGTGTGAGCTGAAATTTTCTGAGAGCCATGCTTTCTCTGTTCCTGTATATAAAAGAAACAGCTAGAAGAGGCTGCTTGAGAACCTTTATTTTGTCTAACCAATGATAGCATAATTTGATTGTAGCTTTCTTTTTGGATTATTCTTGTTTCCAGAGATTACACCACTAGTATCATATGGTAATATTCTTCCTCATCTTCCCCAAGTTTCTTAAAAATATTTTTAATGTCTTTCTTGATTAGATTACATATTTGGATTTAGGTTTAAAGTGCTGTCCCATACGTGCAGCCTTCTTAAGTCAGAATGCCTTTGCAAAATCTGTATGTAAATATTGTTAATTCTTTCAAAATTGATAATATATCTTAGTATCTTTCGTAAGGAGGGATCTGTTTTTGTTGCCTGCGGTGCTGGTGTGCATCACCGAGTTAGCATAAGCACCACTTAAAACTGGAGGAGACAGAGAGGCACTTCAAGGTGTCTTTCATTTATTCTAGATGTCTGCCTCCAGGTGACTGACCTCATCCATAAGCTGCATTGCCTAGGAGGCTGTCTTAAATATCTACTTTATATCTATTTTTAAATAGATTTTTTTGTATGATAAAGGGTTGATCTGAAGACAGGAGTTTTCAGAGAGTGCAGCCTTCACTTGACAGTTTTAAAATTTAGGGCAGCCCATTGCATGAGTGCTTGGTTTAGATTAGGTTCAACATTATCCCAGGAAATAGGGAGATATGTAGCAAAGAATACAAAGTACTTTCTAAGATGCTGGAATATAAATGTCCTGACAAGAATGTATGAGTGAGAAAGATTAATGCTGGGGGGTGAATCTTTTCACAGAAGCTTGACATTTAAACCTGATCTGCCAGAGAACCATTCATGGATATGAAATCCAAATGTAATTTCTGTGCTTGTGTGGATTTGTTTCTTTATATTGTGGATCTCCAAAGCTGTAAAATCTGTAATCAAATTTACTATAGCAGTAAAGTTTGGGTTTTATTCTTTCTTTTTTTTCCTTTTTTTTGGTGTCAAAGTAAGGAAGTCATTGTAGTGACTACTGAATTGTGAGTATCAAAATCAGAAATCAAATTAATGCAGGTGGAATGTACTTCCTGGAATCAATCCTGGACCTTTTCACTGGTCTTACTTGGATTTGCATGGTTAAGGCAAAATATATATCAGTTAGTCTGGTTCATAAACTTATACAAGGCTGGGTATCTGGCATTTTTTGTATATTTTGGTTTTCTTTTTGATCACAATATACCAATATAGACCGATGTTTTCTTCACTATCAGTGTGATTGTAGAAAGCAGTGAGTACTACTCATTTCTTCTGGGTGATTTACAGTACTTACTTCATCAAGAATGGCATAAATTGAAAACCTTTAGGCAACTCAGTGAGAAGTCTCTAATTCTTTATCTCCCAGGAACTGCAGTACAACTTTCTAGAGTCCAGACTTCCCAGCCACCACTGACACCTAATACAAAAGCTAATAATACACCTAATAACAAAGCTGAGGCCAACAGGTTGACCAAATTATAATGCTACCCACAGTGTCTTGCTTGCTAGTAATTCCCAAATCTGAGTATCTATGCATAGTTTGTTTTAGGTAATAAGAATATTAATCTGTAAATGAACCTCTGAGATGCAAATATAGCATGCTAAATAAATATAAATTATTATTCATTAAAATGCAAATGCAGATAGGCACTTCAGAGACAGTTTAGTTAGTCAGATGAAATAAAAGTCAGGACATCAGTAATTAGACACTTACAAGAGGTGTATAAGATTTTACCATGATTACTAGACCCAGACAATATAAGGCTCCGTTTCCTTCAGCTTTATGTTGCAGCCAACATTGTGTACCAATATTGTACATTGTTGCCAACATCTGCGGCCTCTTTTGTCTCCGATGACTAAAATATTCAGGTACTGTCTACAAATTAAGCTCATACTTAAATTTTATTAGATGTATTCTAAAGATGACTCTCTCTGTGGCAGTAAATTTTTGCTGTATGACTTCCACTCACTTTAATGAATTCTGCAGTTAATTCCCTGTGTGTCATGTAAAAAAACCCTAATCTCAGTTTACAGAACAGAGTGGATGGGAATATTTATTTTAGCACTTAATGAGCATACGTTTTCTAGGTTTACATAGGTTTTATACTTTCAGGTCAGTACTCAGGAAAACCATTAAGCCCTCTATGCACAGATGTCAGTCAAATAAGAAAAATGACAATGAAATTTTGTGAATTTTTCTTCTGAATTATATGAAAGGCTCATTACAGTAAGCACTTGTAAGGGTGTTGCTCAATTAAAGATGATTTGTAGACACTGTTTTGTATTTAAAGTGCTATCACGAATTGTGAACAACAAAGTTTGGGACTTTTGCGACATGGACACAACTGTAATGTGTTGTTATTAACTTTTAAACACCCTTTGAGGTTATAAATTTGCTGCAGTCTACCAATGGCTGTATGATAACAGAGATTGCACTTGGTCTGATAGCAGCACTGTTATGGCTTCATTAACCCATATCTGTGTGTATGTCCTGCATCGTTAATGCTAAGTATAGCCACATGCCAGCGTTTAACCTTTCATTGCCTCGTGAGTTAGGTCAAGTAACATGAAAATAATTGTGTGTAATGTTAATTAGTGATCTGTCGAATCCCTTGAATCTAGACAGAAATAGAATCCAAATATAAATTGAATATTAGTACCCTATCTACTAATAATCATATCCTAAAGCAAATTTTTTTAGAAACCATTGAGAGCATGAGCTTTTATATGTCAAAGCTGGTTTATTATTTTTTTTAGTGAGTTCAAGTGACTGATTTTTGCGGTTTATTGAAGAGCTTGTTGCGGTCTTTTCTTTTTACGGAATAGTATTGTTAAATTTGATCAAATAAGATCCTCTTTTAGGTATTATACAATAAAGTCTAATAAGAATTAATTGCCTTTTAGTAATTTCTGTTTGCAATATGATAGCACCAAAATGGCAGATTATTTTAATGTCATTAGAATTAATTAACATATATTTGGCAAATATAAATTATGATCCAAGTCCTTAGTGAATTCCAAATTATATTCAAATAGCAGTGCTCTGAGTGTATTTTGCAGAGGGCAATATCCAAGATTTTTTCAGTTTGTGTCAATCCCTGAAGCATAATGTGAAAGAATCATTAGGTAAAATCCCATGGGAATTGTTTTGCTGTTTCCTGAAGCCAGGCATTCAGTGGCATCAAAACCAGATACAAAGTACATGAGATAGTGATCTGGAATTGTAATGATGTGAGGAAGTAAAAAGGCATGAGAATTAAGTATTTCATAGCATTATTCTGGTGAAGTACAGAAAAGGAAGAGGAAAAGGAAAGTTGCAATGAAATGCTCTGTGTAAACACAGCAGGAGTTGGATGATTGCCCTTTTCCTTTATGTATGTTGCCCCTTAACTAGGATGGTGGTGTTTGTAAATTTTCATACTGGTGTGACTCACTGTTTGCATCTCTGCCTGCTATGAATGCCTTGAAATAATAAAAAAGATGGCAGATCTCCTTTTCATATGGGGAAATATTTTGCTCATTTTGAGGCAAAGGGCAGGGTGTGCTGTAAATGATAGGAATTAAATTCTCTGCATAGTGGTAGGAGTGAAATAACACCACTATGAAGGCTAGAAATAGAAATCCCCATCCCGTCCGCATGTGAAGAACACAGATCATGGGCAAAACCTCATTTCTTCTGTTGAGTTTACTTCCAGTAGTTGCATCAGGACTTTGAAATACTTGTAACATATCATTCACCTTATATTACCTTTTTACTCATTCATCTAACACCTTCATCCATCTGCCATGCTGTTATTATCTCTCTCTGTTCAGATGAGCTGGTCTCTCTACAAAATAGAATATTTTATAATGGATTTTTAAAAATTTGTGTTATTCTTCATTTTTGATGTCATTTAAAGATGCTTAGGTATGGCAACCAGTAATGTCCCTGTTAGGTCTACTTGGGCCTAAGGAGTCAGAGACTATGTTAATAAACCTAAAGAAAGCCTTCCAGTGCCAAAGTGTTTATAGTTGTGGTGGGAATTCTGTGATGTAAATCTATTTATTTAATGTGTCACTGTAAAATTGCTATTTCTGAGCTTATTATTATTCTGCTCTGATATATGAGTGTCTGTGTTATGATATAAAGTACATTTGCAGATGGGAATATTAAATACAGGTGGTATATACACACACTAAATGTCAGAAAAGACACAAAAGGAAGAGAAAAGAGCCAAAGTGGATTTGGACTGCTTATGTGTCTGAGACACAATTTCAAGACAGATCTACATACGCAAAATTAAGACATGAAAATCTGTTTTCATCCTTCAGTTTGGGTTTAGTTACATAAATGATTCTTCTGATGAGCCGGTTGGGTCTACTGCATATAACTTAGAGATGAGGTTCCCAAAGGCTTGGAAACTTCTCACATAGTATTGCCAAGTGTAATGAAAAAATCACCAACTCTGTCACACCCAAACGAGGAAAAGGAGAAAAGGAGCAGTCAAAAATGATCTGTGAGTGGGCAGGCCCACTCTGGACTTATTATACCTCAGAGAACTAGGACTTGTGTCAAGAGGGGTCAGTTAAAATGAATTGCATGAGCTGTATGTATTTATGCAGTTTAACTCTATGGAAGGTGAAAACACTAGATATAATCTAGGACTATTTAATGGATCTACATAAGAGTTACTGAATGCAACAGTGTGCCATTGGTAATGTTGCTGGTATAACAGTGCTTACTGAACAAGGTGTTTTGAAAATAAATATTTTCATAACTGCAGTGTCCATGGGTGGAAAAAAATTGTATGGAAAAGAACTATCTAGCAGTGACCATTTCTTTTGGGAATCAGCAGATATGAATCAAACAAACATTGAAAAACTGTGTTCTGATTGAAAATGAGTTTTATCAAATGATGATTGAAAAAAAGAACAAGCGAACCAGAATGAGTAAAAATAGTGGTGAAAAGAGTTTCACGGTCTATCAGCTGTCAGCAAAATAGTGTAAGGAATTATTTTGTAGTTTACAGGTAATTTCACATAAAATGATCACAAAGTTAGTGAGCACAACTAAAACAAAACTTCTACTTATGAAAAGCTGTACCTTTTGCCAAGGAATGTGAAAAATATTCTTCTGAACAGGAGGTCATCACATCAAGACTACTTTAAAAAAGTTTGTGGAAGGTCCTTGTTTCTTGAGTTTATACATTTTAGTAATTGGAACTATCACAATAATCAGAAAATTGTCTCTTTAAAGTCTTAAAATGTTCATATTAACTGATAAACTTCAGTGTATTAGAGTAGTAAACTGGGATATTCTGGCATTTTAATTTTAATAGTCATATATCTGCTTGCAAGTCAAGTGGATTCATATTCATATTTATAAGTTTTGGATGCTGTTTTGGTGTCATGGTGTTTCATTGTGCAATCTCTTGCAGATTCTTACCATAAATGACAGCAAATGATGGCCCTTCACTGGATATGCATTTCTTCTAAAGTCTGTTAGTGGCACCACTCTTTATTAGTGGAGGGCTCAGAACTAGTTTTGTTTTTTTAAAAAGTTAAACTCAATTATGTGGCAGGAGGGAGAAATCTGCATCAACTGTCTGTTGCATTAAATCATTGGAGCTGCATTTAAGTCACAAGGAACAAGGAACTGAGCCACAGGAACATGTGTCCTGCTTTTGCAAACGATATATCTCATTTTTAAATACTGCTGTCATGTGAGACTTAATAGACCTAATTGGCCTTAGGGATGAACTCTGAAGAATTTCAACTTTGAACTTAGGAAGGGAAAAGAATCTGAACTTTGTCTTGCTGATAATTATTTCCCATGTATCAAATAGAAAAAAACTTTAAGAGTTACAGTTACTAAATGTGAATTGTAACTTATTTTTCAAATGTAAATCCCTTTATATTGAAATGTCAAGAACAGACAAACCACCCTCTAGCAGAAACTATTTTGTGTGGTACGGGCTTGTCAGCATTTTATTATAATTCCATTCTTTAAGCTATAAAAATTTGCTTTAAGCCAAAAGCTGGATGTCAAATGTTAGCCTCATGATAAACTAGATTTATGAAATTTGGCTGAATTTGGCTTCATTTTGAACAGTTCAGAGGTTCAAGCAAAAATAAATGTGTTTGTTTTGACCATTCTGCTGTATGTATTATTCGAATTACTGCTTGTGTGCAATTGGCTGTTCTGTGCTGCTTTTGTGAAACTCTTGGGGTGTTTGTATGGCTGCCATTTTTATGGATGAAAAATAAACACTAACATATGGATGAAATATCTCCCAAACTAGCTCAACTCACTTAGACTTCCTAATTGCTCCAATTGAGCATGGTCTAAAATTCCCTGAATTAAAGTAAATGTGTCTTATGGGTTAAATCTGGTGGGCCTCTCTGCCCCAGTTGGCCGCTCACTCACTCACTTCTCCAGTAGATTGGGGGAGATAATCAGAAGGGTAAAAATGAGAAAACTCCTGGATTGAGATAAAGACAGTTTAACAGATAAAGCAAAAGTGTTGTGCAGAAGCAAAGCAAAGCAAGGAATGCATTCACCCCCTCCCCTGGGCAGGCAGGTGTTCAGCCATCTCCAGGAGAGCAGGGCTCCATCCTGTTTAACTGTTACCTGGGAAGACAAATGCCATCACTCCGAAAGTCCCTTCCTCCCTTCATCCTTCTCCCCCCAGTTTTATATGTATGCTGAGCGTGACGCCATAAGGAATAGGAAAATCCTTTTGTTCGGTTGGGGTCATCTGTCCCAACTGAGTCCCCTCCCAATTACTTGTGCTTCTTCCTGCTGCATGAGCAGGAGAAAAGGCCTTGACTCTGTGCAAGCACTGCTCAGCAATAACTGAAACCTTCATGTGTTATCAACACTGTTTTCTGCAGAAATCCAAAGCACAGCCCCGTATGAACTACTGTGAAGAAAATTAACTCTATCCCAGCTGAAACCAGTACATTGTGTTAATTCAAAGAAGACTAAAAGCACAGTTAGATGAATTTTCGCATTGATTACTGAGAGAGATTTGCTGCCGAATGAAGGTATCTAACTCATACTGACAATGATGTAAAAGAAACCACAAAGGACATTTCATTCTGTTTTACAGTGGGCTTCTTGCTTCAAGTCCTCAACTAGGTGGTGGCATACTGATATACAGACCAGTATTGCTTTCTGATAATACCAGATAGCTCCTTATTTCAAAATTTCCTCATGAAGAGAAAGTGAAACAGTTTTTGGAATGTGGGATTTCAAATAAAATATTCTTATTCACAATCGTGGTGGTGTAAAGGACACAATTGTCTCCTTTTGCTGCAGTTCTTCCACAGTAATCAATATACAACCATAATATTACAGCTTAAATGTGAAGGGAAGCACTTTGTACAATAAGATCTACCTTATGTTAAAACTTCTTTGCCTCAAGTTTTGACTACATATATGTTTCCTGAGCCTGAGTTATCTTCATTGTTTTTTAACAGGACAAGGTAAAATAGGATTGGAAGCTCTCAAATGAGATTAGGTATAAACAGAATTTTCTCAATGTAGGCAAATGTGTGCAGCTGGGGAAAAAGTCCTTATTGTGGTCCATCTTCTTATATTCAACTTTGTCTGCTCTTCTATGTACTTAAGATAGAATAGGGAGGTTACATTAGGAATAAGGCTGAGGATTTCACTGAACTCCAAAAACTGAGGATTGGGACATAGAGCAAATGGAGCAGAAGAGAATGGCTAACAGTTACTATTTTTTCTGTTTAGCTGGCATATTTCTCATAGTTAAGGAAATCTGGAGGTGTGGTTGTATAAATGCAGAGTCATTCTGCCTGTTGGTGCCAATTTTCTGTTCTTAGTTTACTGGACTACATTTGAATCACTTGGTTGACAGGCCAATTAATTTGTTAAAAACTTGGACTTTTTGATTTTAGTAAGCCTCTGTAAAAATTTAATCTACTTTATTTGGAACTGTAAGGCCTGACAGGCAAAAGATAGTGTATTTTTTATATATAATAAAATATATAATATTTTTTATTTTTTATAAATAGATTCAGACTGAAAATAAAAATGTCTTTCAATATACTTGGAAAGCAATGGGCAAGACTAAGTCGTAATTCAGAGGAATGTCCTTTTAAATTAGAACTTTGAGATGGATGTAAGTAATGTGCTCAGATGGCATAAATAGAAAAAAGAATGGGAGTAGAAAAGGTCCCAAACAGATGCCTGGCAGTACTTTTGCAGAGAAACAAAAAGTGTGTGGAATGACCTAGACACAATTATGCGATTGAGAGTTAAACACTGGGCTACTTAGGGAAATTAGAAAGTATCCAGGGGCATGTGGGACTTTGTAAGCTTTGAAATGTAGGGAGCCATTAAAATATGCTTATCTTCAAATGTTATTGGCTATACAGAGACATTGATGCTGAATTTACTATTGCTTTTACATGGTTTGCATCATCACTACCTCTCCTTTAGTGAATCCTCAGGGGTACTCATATGGGTAATTTGTTCAATTTTTGCCTTCTTTTATCTACTTATTTATAGGTTTCTTCTGAATTCATTACATGGACGTTTCCTATCCTTATGGTATTGATTTAAGATGCTCTGGAATCGTGATGGTTGTGAAGTCGCTGGCTGGCAGTGGAGAATTAATATTTGGTGTGGCAGAAAGGTGCGTTTAATTTGTGCTACTCACTACTTTCCATGTGAAGTACTAGCTTGTCTCTTTCCTAAAAACCCTTTGTTTCTTACAGAAAATTTGAAATATTTTTTGAATCAACAGCAATTGTCTTTGCCTAACTGAGATGTAATTTACAGATAGAGGTACAATCTGCATGAAGCAGTTCTATAAGCAGAATACTAAAGTGGACAAGATTCTTATGTGGATAACAGAGAACTGTAGTTTATCTAAATGAAATGTAGAGAGTTTAAGGTTTGTATTTTTGTTTCAGTTATAAATATGTCTGAGTAAAGAAAGCCAGGAATGTCTATAGGAAATAATAGCTAACTTGCTATTGTGCACTTACGTTGTCTCGCAAGTCAAAAATTGATTGTGAAATTGTACAATTCATCATGAGTGAATCTATCTTTGGATAACATATCTTTGACTTAAAACGTAATTGTAGGTAAAAAAATAATGTTGTTCTTTTCTTCTGCAACTTATTTGTCTGTATAGTTTGACCATAAATCCCACAATGATCAAAGTTGCAAAGATTCATTTCTGACCAGGATATGGAAGAATCTTTCCTCTTAAATAGCCTAATTTTTAGTCAATTTATGATCGTTAGGAACAAAGCCAGGAGTTTTTTGTGGAGTCACTATTTTAACAATAAACAGGCTGACTAGGATAACAGTTTTGTGTTAATTACATTTCAGTCTGTCCAAACCTATTTAAGTCATTTTTACATAGTGGCTTCTAATTTATTTACTTTTCTGCTGTGACAGATCTGACCTCACAATAAACTGTACACATTACTTTCATAATCTGGAAGGCACTATATTTTTTCCAAATTATTTTGTTAAGTTCAACAAATTTTGGACAAAATACTATGAAACGTGGAAATCATGGGGCAAAAAATCCCATGGTAGGCAGATATGGCTGGATTGTCTAAAATTACTAAAAAAGCTTAAATCCTCTCAAACATCATCAACAATCTTTTTATATTAACTATATAAAATATGCAGAGCGTATGGTGTAGCTGATGCATTATTGACAGTTAGTTGTCCTACCAGACAGATGTGCTGTCATTCAAAATTCATGCCAGTAAAACCAGTAAAATACTGCAAACATTAAAATATTTTTTATTGTCCTACATAAATCATATATCTAGCATGCTGTTCTGAATATTCTAAAACTTCACTGGTTGGTTTTGTTTAGTTTTGGGCTTTTTTCTTGTTAGAAATGAGAAATAAAAACTAAACAAAATGTTAGCGATTGCATGTTAGCAATTGAAGATGAAATAAAGCCAGAATGTTCAGGTATTATCATGAGAAAGGGAGGAAGTACTAGTCTTTTTGATTGCTATATTGTAGAAAATAATTGGCTCATTATCATAATTACATTCGTATTCATGATATCAAGGTCGAACAAAATAATAGTAGCAGTAGCGGGATGTCATTTTACTGATTCTGGCAGATATTAATTGAGGTAATAAGAATTTGGTGGTGCTGAAAAGAGACAGGTGAATATCAAACCCAGAGGACCTTCACTGTATTGCATATTCTTTGCCATCTGTGTTGCGAATTCCATATTCAGCCATAGACTGGGAAAGGCTGAAAAGTTACATCTCCTTGTTTTCCATTTCACTTCTTTAAAAATGCTGTTTTTAAGATAATATGATGGAATGTGTATATTTTTAATTTGAACTTAAAAGTTTGGGTTTTTATAACGGAGAGACATGTTTTCTGTTAAGTGGTTATATTTTGAAGCACTGAACTCTTCATTATTTATTCTGGTTCAAATAATATTTCCTTGGTCATTAATGAAAATCATTAATAGTTTCGGCAGAGAGTGTTGGCTGTTTCTCTCTCTTTTCTCTGAAATTTTCTGTAATAAGAGGAACCATTTACTTTGCCCTTTTAGTGGTAAAAAAAAAGTAGTTTAAAAGATTTGTGCCAGTAGAACATGGAGAGTGTTAAATGAGCTTCACGTTGGTTCTAAACCTAGTAGATGTTCAACTGAACAGTATTCATGGGTGTTCAAAGGCATTTTGATTAGTTCATGCAACCAGCTCAACTTCCTAATAGAGATGGCACGGTGACAAATGTGTTAAAAGAACTGTATTGATTAAGCAGTGTTGCTCTTTTACACAGTCCCTGGCAATGTAACAGCATATGAAGTATAAAGTCAAAACTTTACCAGCTGAATCAACACAAGAATGTTTTCTTTGGGTTTTGTGCAAAACTGTTGTTGTGATAGATACTGCTTCCTAAGATCTCCAGTGTCTCATTTTGCTTTAATTAAATTTTCTACATGTTAAGTAAACATTCTTGGATATAAGTTTGAATTGACAGTAAAGATAGAAAATCAGAGTGTGTGTCTGAAATTACAAAATCAATGATTGTTTTCTGAGTCCAGCTGGCTGATCTGATTTAACTAAAGATTTGCAAAAAATAGAATCTTGATGGACACATGGAGCTGGAAAACATCATCTGATAATTTGTCAAATGTACATGTGTGTTTAATAAAATCTCAGAATGGGAACAGTTTTTGCTTAATGAGATAAAGTTCTGGCTCATTCCTTGATACATCTGACCTCAGCTGATCTCTCACAACAAAGGAAGGACCACAAGAGAGGTCCAGGGGGCACCCAGCTCCCTTGGTTGTCCCACACAGCCCCCAACAGCCACGTAGGGGTGGGCACCAGCCATTTTGGGCTGTTGAAACTAAGGCCATAACAATGTGACTAAATGCTCTAGTCTTAGCCCTTGAAAGATGAAGCAGGGTTTGCTCAAGGTCACCTTTTTTCTGAAAATGAATTGAACGTGTTACAGTGATTGTAAAACATGCAGTTTTCCTATGTTATGAAAGTTTTCATTTTTTTCTTTGTGCTACAGAGCACAATGTCAACAGAGTATGACCAGTGGCAGATTTATGAAACTGTTTGAATATGGCTATGCTAAATATTTGGTCTTTGATACTGAGAGGTTTTTTTAACTTGTTTTAATCCTGTGGGTGGTGTGTAAATGAAAGGAAAAGAAATGTTTTTTCAGATCACCCAAGAAAAGTGGGAAAATAACTGAAATAGCTGGATGTTTCTGTTACAATATGTGTGTGTCAGTGCTTGGTTAAAATCATGGCACTTAAACAGATTTACATTTTGAACTGTCAAAAGGAAAGCATTTGGGTTCCAGCTGGTAATTAACCCCTACCACCTTTTCCCCGGCCTCAGCTCCTCTGGCAGGGTATGTATTCTGGAGGGAGACCTAATCTGTCTTTTATCCTCTCTAATTGCTCCTATAATTATATGTGTGTATCTATACCCACTGCAGTGGTTGTGGCTCCTCTTTCCTCTCAGGAAGATGGCATTACTGAATCACATCTGCCACACCTGGCACAAGGATCTCAAGTTTAGAGTGAAAATGGAATTTTACTTAAACTTAGTAGGTTGTATGGGAAAGGAGGAGAAAGGACATCTAGGGGCTTTATTGTTGTATTGATTTATTTTGGTTTTGCCTTCTGGTTTGTTTTTCTTTATTTTTGTATTTTTCCCAGTTTTTCTTTTTTATTCCCTGGGAGCCTGTGGCAGTTGGTGTTGCATTTGCACAGATCTGAGTGACATGACTTTTGGCCATAGTCTGCATCAATTCCCACTGCAAATATCTGATTTCCTCCTGACCAGCAGCTAAAGTGAAGAAGGGTATCTCCTATCCACCCATTAATCAGTGTAATCTGTTACTGGCCTTCTCAGTCCTGTGTCTTCAGCACCTTCACCCTCCTTTTATTCCTGCTTTCCCTCTGCCTGTCAGGTACTCTGAGACCTGGGAGTCCTCCCAGCTTCCTATGAATCACATCACTTTTCAGTAGCTGGAAGGAAGAATTATATAGTAATCCACAGACAAGATTCATTTAATGGATGGCCAGGCTGTCAAATATCTGAAAGTGATGTAGGAGGAATGTTTCTTGCCAGTTTGAATACATATCTGAAAGCTGGGTTTGCAGTAGTGTACAGGTTCTCAGCTTGTCTGGGCAGCAGCTGCCTGCCTGCAAGAGCTCTGGAAAGAGAAATTAAACTGTGGCATGGTTGTGCTTGTAAAAAATGTCAATATTTGCCTGCTGTGTTGCTGACAATTTTTAGTTCTTGTAAAATGTTCCCTAATTAACCACTGGCATGAGACTCTCCATGGGAATTAGATGTTTAATTTTTCAGAAAGAAAGGAAGAAATATTTCTCATCCAACTGGGAGGAATTGGCAGCTGTGCCCAAAGTCTTGATATTGCTAAATCAGTTCTTTAACTGAAATGGAGAGTCAGATTAAGGCTTGTAAAAGTTGCATGATAATTTGTTTTCTTTCTTATTGGTGTGATAATGAATGATATGCAGCTCCGCTGATTCATTGTGCTGTACTTTTATGTGGGTGTGCATAAATATGCTGCTTGAACTGAGTCACATTTCCTTTGCCCTTACAATTCTTCATGAGCAATGCAATTAAACACCTCATGAAAAATGGCATACTAGTAGGATTTGTTTTAGGACGGTGTTTATAGCACTTAAACCAGTGTATCTTAGGCCTATCCTGTGTTGACAGGAAAAGCTCACAGAGAAAACTACACTATTAAAGATATACAGCTGCTGTAATGTGTGTGCTAATTATGTGCTGCTCTTACACCCTTTAAGAACTTTTTCCCTATATACATACCTGCTTTGTGTGAGAAGGAAACTTCGAGGATATTAAGTATGCTCAAATTGTGTTAATATCTGAATTTTGGCACCAGAACTGGTATGGACCATTAGTGTCCATATTAGTCTAATATTAATCTATATTAGTCTAATATAGTGTTTTTTCTGCTTGTTAATAGGTGCCTCAGCTTTGCGCTGAAGTGAGAAATAGAGGTGGTTGAAAAAGATCTCAGGTGGAGTAATTTTCACTAAGAGGGAAGTCTGGGGACAGCAGAAAGCCTGATATAGGGTCATTCCTGCCAGATACAAGAAAGTATGGTAGTGAGATTCTCATGGATAATACTTTTCCAGAAATAGGATATTTTGTAGCAGCTACAAAATTAGGACTTCAAAAATGAAGGGCAAGGGCAAAATAAAAACTGCTACTTAGCTTCCTTCATCTGCATACACAGGGTGTCAGTCTTCTAATGCATGGTAGAAGCATGATCTCCTCTTTTCTGGGGAAAAGGGCTTCCCTGCACCTGGAACTAGTAAAGCAGCAACCAGCACTCTGGAATTGGCTTTTCAGGATCAATGGCTCTTAATGAATAAATTGATACTTCTCATTGCTCTGTTTGTTACTGTTTATAATATGCATAATGTTTAGAGAACGTGTGGATGTAATAAGTAACATAGTTATTAATAGTTATTATATATATTAATTATTACAATATTATGCAAAAAGTACTATTGCAATATTTAATAAATGTATTGTAAACTATGTAGGCTAGCTGAAAAATAAATGGTCTTGAAAGTTGGAAGCTGTTTCTAAGAATGTGTGATGACTTGCAGATTTTTTATTTAATTAAGTGAAACCTTCATCTTTGTTTACTCAAAAATGTCTTCGGATTAGTAAAGATTAGTAAAGATTAGTAAAGCAACACACTAAAATAAATTTCTAAATTATTTTCTATGTAAAAGGTTTAGAACAAGAGGGATTTTTCTTGCATTGCATTTGCACCACTTTTTATGTTTTGAATAACATTTTCAGATACAAAGTGACTCCTCAGAAAGACCATAAAATGAGAAAAGCTTGAGGGCAAGTTGCGCTGCTAGTGAATGATGATACTTCTATCTGGCAGTTCAGTTGGCTTGAATAATACAAGGTTTATGTGATTTATTATCTTACAGTGCTGAAGTAGTCTACTAATACAAATGTTTCCATTAAAAAAGAAAGTGAACTTGCTAAATGGAAAAGATAATGTTTTATTAATTTTTCTTCTTGGTTTTATAGTCTTGTGCCCTGCAGCTCTAGTGCAGCTGCTGTAAGTGCAAATGCAAATACCAACTTGCTTAATGGGGTAATTAAAGGCAGTGGAGGAAAGTTATGTAATGGATACTCACTAAGTGTAAAATATATTCAAGCCATACCATATGATATTTTAAACTGTGGAATTGTCTCCTGAGGTTGGAAAGGCATTGCATATAATTTCCGAAATAGTTCTTTTTCCTGAAATTGGGTGTAAAAAAAGTAAAAGGCCCTTCCTTAATTCAGCAGAATCTAAATTCTTTTTGTTCATTTTACTTGAGTAGGGTAATTTGACATTTTTTCCCATTATTAACCCAGCTTCCTGATATAGTTAAAAAACAATGTATTGAAATCCTGGCTAACAGCTGCATTATTAGGAAGACCACTATGGAAAAACAGTTTTCAGGAAAAATGCTTTGTCTTCAGATTATGTTCATCATTGCTCTGCACAGCTTTGTATAACTGAATGTAACTGGGGACACACTCCAAGGACACAGAGCATTGTGTAGTTTAGCAGGGGAAATAAAAGCTGTTTAACATGTTCAGAAATCTGTGATTAGATAATTGAAGACTGTTGTTCTCAAAACTACCAGATTTTGAAACAGGGCTTTGTCTTTTTAAAACTACTGTGCAATATTTTGAGACAGCTTCCAATACACTGGACTTCACAAATCTTGCCAAAGACTACATCTTTGGCTTACTCACTAGAATTGTTTCCTTTAGTAGCAAAGTGTAAAAGTGTAATTCACAGTGTAACCATAGTCATAAAGATATAAATATGTAGATTTCAGTGTACATTTGAAAGGAGATTTTCTACATTTTAAAGAACAAAGCATAAACTGGCTCTGCTATTAAAATGAATGTATATGGAACTACAACATGTTTTGAATGAATTGAATAAAAGTTTGGACAAAATGTAGATAGTATGGCCTCAAATTGAGCCAAGGGAGGTTTGGACTGGATATTAGGAAAAACATTTTTCATGGAAAGGGTTGTCAAGCATTGACCATGGAAGTGGATGAACCACTGAACCCTGAAGGTGTTCAAAAGATGTGCAGATGTGGCACTTAGGGACATGGTTTAGTGGTGGGCTTGGCAGAGCTTGGTTAACAGCTGGACTCCATGATCATAAAGATTTCTTCAGCCTAAATGATTCCCTGATTCTATTATGAAGTGCTAGTTTATGGTACTGGAAGCCTTGGAACAGGTGCTCCCATGGCCTAGGAAACTTGGTCTTTTTGCTTTAGGTAGGATCCAGTTTGTTTCTGTCCTGAACTAACAATATCAGTATCACCCACAGCTTTTCCCCTCCTTCCTGTCTGCAAACCACACTCCTGTCAAAGTTTGTCTTTTCTAATTCCTTACCTAATATTCTAGTCTGCAAATTTATTTCTACTACCTACCATCATGTGCGTTTATGGAGGCAGCGTGGGAACACAGGGAAGCTGTTCCAGGTCTGCCTCGCAGTGACAAATGTAAGTGCCAGAAAGGTCCATGCTCGGCTGCTGCAGTGATGCTTCTCATGCTGGCAGGGTTGCAGCTGTGCAATGAGTCTCATACAGAAGGTGGAGTGCAATTGGTGTAATGAAATCTTTGAGTGGTGCTCTGCAATTACTGCCTCTGCTAGGAATTGCTTGACTTGTGATTCTTAAACCTTTATTAGAATTCTAAGTGTTCTTTTCTTGTTTTGAGTAGATCAAGAGGTTTATCTCTGGTGCCAGACATTCTCTGCTTGCTAAACTTCAAACTCTTCTATCTTGAAAAATACAATATTACGATATTTAGGGAATTCGTTGCCAGATGTTTATTTGTTAAACTGTGCGTGTTGTGGCTGTTTGTTTGTTTGTTTGAACTAACTTTTTATTCCCCACACCATAAATAGAACCCAGGCAAAACAAACCCAAAATCATGACCACAAGAATCACCCTAAGCAATATGCTTTGTTGTAGAATAGCTAGATTAAATTAGTAATAACCAACTAAAATAAGGTTTGTCAAAGGAAATTGTTAATATCAAGTACAGGCATTACTCTCATTAACTATATATTTAGGGCTAGCATTCTAATTGCAAAGCTTTTTATGTAAATTACAGAAACATTCCAAAAGACATCATTTTATTTTTATGGAATCTCTAATAATTTTATTTTGTTACTGTAGCAAAAGTAGGATTAGGATTTTCTCTTGCTCTTGGAGGGTGTGGTTGGTGGCAGGGTGTAATCGGTTGTTAGATTTTAGTGCTCGTGCATTTCTCACTCTTCTGTTTCATGTGCTTTTCTCACCTATCATGGGAAATTTAATGTTGCTTTTGTCTGTTCTCTTTCATGAATGCAGAAGGTAAGTCTTCATTTCATTTTAATAAAAAAATCTTTCCACATATTTTTTATTTTGGAAGTATTTCCTACTAACCTAAGTTAGGTTATTGATTGATCTGATTCCTCCATTCCAATGGAGTTAGTAGTTAAGATGTTACATTGATCTTGAAAACTGTGGTTCACCTCTCCACTTGATAATTTTGCTACGTTTGCTTGTTTGCTTATTTTTTTCAGCATTGCTCATCTGGAGTTTCGCTAAGGGCTTCTTCTTGAGTTGAAATAAAGTTGTTTTGAAAATCTGTTATAAAAATATTATTTCTGATGTGTAAAGTCTCATCTCTTATGAGACTGCAAGGTACAGTCTTTTAGAGTCTGTTAGAAAGGAGTCTAACAGTAGTGATTCACAAAGACACATGTGCTGTTGTTAATCCAGAGGGATGGACTGCATATACTTCTTGTCTGGTACTATTTCAGCTGGACACGCTTAAAATTATGTCACACTGTGTTTATATTAAAATTATGTGAGGCTGCATGAATGTCAAAAGTGTGGTTGGTAGAGATACTTTTGTTTAATGTATAGATATTTATTATGTATTTAATTGTGACCATTTTTCATCATGCATAGTGTTAGATATTGCAATTGAAATGTTACAGCAGTGGAATTATGTTTTTCTTGTCCTTTTTTATTTTTAATTTTCTACCTTTAGGCCTTTACAGAGCCGAGTTCCTCTTTGACAGTGTGGAGGGTGTGGAGGTAGAGGTTACTGTATACCTGAAGCTGGCAGTTTTCCCTGGCTGCAGCAAGGGACAGGGTTCCCCTGCGGTCAGTGGATGCTGCTGTTGCCACCATTGTGTATTGAGTACTGGGGAGTCTTAGGAACACCTGCTTCCGCTGGCTGGCTCTTCGTAGCACACTTTTCCTAAGACCCTTATGAATCCTACTGGGCGAAAAATTACACGAGATTATTGTCAGTTTGAGTCTACCACACTGAGGGTTTGAGTTTTTAAATTATTTTTGTTTTGGTACTTCATCTCTGAAATCTGCACGCTTCTCCACAGGATTGACTGCTCACAATTTAAACTCTATCAGCCTTCAAATTAACTCAGAGTAGGGTGCCTTTCCCCACCCTCCCTCCCCAGAGCTGAAATATCTCCAATGTTTTTAATGGGTTTCCTCACCACCACAGCTGAACACAAAAGCCAAGAGTTATACAGGGTAAGAGTTGAATGCTTATAATAGTAATTTTTTAAAAGTGCTTGATAGGATATATTTTTCCCCTGAAATATATTGACTGACACTTCTTTGTACCTTGTCTTTAATTCTGTATTTTCATAGAATCATAGAATTGTTTGTGATGGAAGGGACCTTAGATATCATCTAGTTCCACCCCCCTGCCATGAGAAGGGACACATTTCACTAGACCAAGTTTCTCAGAGCCCTATCCAACCTGGCCTTGAGCACTTCCAGGGATGGAGCATCCACAACTTCTCTGGGCAATCTGTTCCAGTGTCTTACCATCCTCAGAGTAAGGAATCTTTTTCCTAATATCTAATCTAAACCTACTCTCAGTTTGATACAATTCTCCCTTGTCCTGTCACTATTTACTCATGTAAATAGTCTCTCTCCAACTTCCCTGTAGGCTCTCTTCAGGTACTGGAAGTCTGCAATTAGGTCACCTCAAAGCTTTGTCTTTTCCAGGCTGAACAATCCAAATTCTCTCAGCTTTTCCTCTCAGAAGAGGTGCTCCATCCCTCTAATTATCTTGGTAGCCTCCTCTGGACTTGCCCTTCCTGCGCTGGGACCCCAGAGCTGGATGCAGCACTGCAGGTGGGGTCCCACCAGAGCAGAGCAGAGGGGCAGAATCCCCTCCCTTGCCCTGCTGACCACGGTGCTGTGGATGCAGCCCAGGACACGTTTGGCTTTCTGGGCTGTGAGTGCACCTTGCTGGGTCATGTCCAGCCTCTCATCCACCAGCACAACCAAGTCTTCTTGGCAGGGCTGGTCTCAACCTGCTCATCTTCCAGCCTGTATTGATATTGGGGGTTGACCCCACCCAGATGCAGCACCTTACATTTGATCTAGTTAAACCTCCATTTTAGGTATTTTACACCATATTTTTATATACCCTCTAAGGTATTTTAAGGTTATCTGATAAAGATGAGTGTAGTAATCAGCCAGGCTTTGATAAGACATGTGAAGAAGTGCCTGGTGGAATTCTAAATAATATCTATCTATCTATCTATCTATTCTAAATTTAATATCTATCTAGAAGTGAGAAATAAAAAAATCTATGAAGGAATATGCATCAACTGGATTGAAAAATCTGTTATTGGTCACACTGAAAAAAAAAAACCTGGGATCATTGTTGAATTGTATTGTTTCTGTTGAACAGCCCTGTATTAGGAAACAGTGATATTTTATATTCTACATAATAGCCTGACTTTCATTTTCAGAACCAGTCTCCATGAAATTTGCAGTTGATAACTTGTTTTTTAGAGTGGCAGAATAATCTGGACTGGCTGGTAATATGGATTTATGCAGCTAAAGTGTGGTTTGGTCTAACAAAGTCAAAATGATGCCTCTAGAAACAAGAAGTGCAGGCCTTATTTTCAGACAGCTCCTGAATTCTTGACTGAGGAAAACAGTGACTCTAGAGAGGGCTTAGTGAGTCAGAGAAGAAAAAGTAACTCCTCAAGAGCAACCAGTGTGACAAATATTAGCTCAGTCTCTGGCTGTGAAATAGTGCCTGAAAGACTAAAAGTCAGCATTTAGTAGAAAGACTAAAAGACTTGTTTTAATCTGCGAAATCAATACTGTAAGTGTTCTCAGTGATTGATGTTGATAGTTTAAAAGCATGCAGAAGAGCAGGAGAATGTGTAGAAAAATATCACATAAATACTGCTTGAGGAAACTGCAAAAACCCCGGTTTATTTCATTGATAACAGTCTTAAGTATTGCTTGGTTTAAGATTTATAAATTCCTTCAGATGGGGAATAAATATTGGGTGCTGAAAATATCCTGTTAAAATAAATGCATTTTTGAAAACTGGAATGGATCACATGTAGTGATATGGAAATATTTGGGGGATTTTAAGGTTTGGTAATAACCCAGCAAAATCTGATCCAGTAAATCCTAGGAATACGTGAAACTCTGTGGCAACGTATTTTGCAGGTAGTCAGAGATGTGGTGTGAGGAGTAAAAGTACCCCGTTATAGTCCATCTGCGTTGTAGTGGACACAAATAAGCTAGGTTGGGATTCGATAGTTCCAAGGCTGTGTTGAGATTCTGTAATTCCATAATTTTAATTTCATAAATCTCTTCTTTTGGTGAAGAGTTTGATTTTCTGATTATTTAAATAATAATGATTTCAGTTATTTCAAATTGTTTCCTTTTTAAATAGTCTATGGGGTTTGTTTTGGGAGGGCAGTGTTGTATAAAAGTTACAGGCCAGTTTTTGGCGGTAAGGAAAGGTCCATCACTGGCAAAGGTCTTGTGTTATGCACTTTGGTTGTGATCAAATGGGGGAACTTTAGGTATGATTATAATAACTTCAGTTAATATAATAAAACCACTGCCTTGCTGGGTGCTAATATATACATATGTAGCCTGACCCTAAACCCTCAAACCTACATTCCAGCCTGGCTTCGGAGCATTTGTGCTTGGCTGCGGCAGCCGTGTTTTTCTGCATTTTATTACTGTTGGCAGGTTGCGGAGGCTGTTCTCTTCTCTGCCTAGCCAGGCTCTACAGTTGTGTGTCATACTGGAAGCAGAAGAAAGGTTCGAGATGGCCTGGAAACTATGACAGGTTTATTGCCCAAACTTTGTAAGTGTTTCTCAGTCCCAAACAGTGATTGGCTGGAAGGGAAGCTTACGAAAAGCCTGAGAAGAGGGAATAGAGTGCCTTATGAATGGAGGTGCTGAAGAACTGTAATTACCATATAAATAGGATTTTTTTATTGTTACAGAAGGCAGGAACATACTCCAAATCTGGGAGCCAGATAACTTGGGCCTAATCTAATTTAGGTGTCTGTAGCTGAGTTCATAACATGGCACCTCTTCTGTATTCAGAGTGTATTGTGATATTTTAGGGTAGGATTCTTCTGACTGGTTTTAGAAATATACTTCCAGGCAAGATAAATTGTATCTTATTGACTAGGTCTTTATTGACTGTAATGAAATATAGCTGAAATGTAGATAACAACAATGGGCACTGATGAATCCTATTCAAGATATGTATTCAGAGCTCCACAGGCAGTGCAATATTGCACATTTCCATCAAAAATGCATGTACTTTCTGAAATAGTTACAAGAAAATTATACCCATTCTTCCCAGCACAGCAGTATGAAAGTTCATGCACTTGATTAATAGAGAAAAAAAAAATCAAATGCGTTGTATGGTTGACTGATTTATGCTGAGCAACGCTCTTTGTCTTTGAGCTCTCAGATTGCAGGTCAGACTGGATTGCGTAACTTTTGTTTCAGAACTTTCTGTGCAGATGTGATTGAACAGACAAGTGAAAAAAGAGTTCTTTCAAACAAAAGCTGATTTCTCTAGCCTTTGGCTATCCTGGATACAATCAAAGTAGGCTTGAGAAGTGACCCCAGTCCTAATAAATTGCACTAAGCTTTTAACTGCTATTTTGGAGTGACGGGAGATAAGTTCTGATGAGTGGTTCTGACCCATCTTCCTCAACTTTCTCCCCTTCAGAAGTAGAGTATTTTACCTAAGCTTCCTTTCTGTATTTCTTCATGTACCTTTCAACAATACAGATGTTGAGGTTTATTTATATACTTCAAAGAAATAATTTTACAGGAAGTTCAAGTATTTTTAAGTGACTGCCAACACACCCAGATTAAACTAGCCATTGTTCTTTTCACTTTTGTTATAGTTGTTTGATAAAATAATTAACTTCTAAAAGCCTTTTGTTGTTTTTCACTTTTAATATAACTTGGGTATTGAAATTTAATGAATTTATACTTTTTAATGAGAATATTGAGATCTTTTGTATGGGTTGAAGTGTTAATACCATGAATAGCCAATATATTAAAATAATAGAGCTTTGGTGACTTAGTGAAAACAAGCAATGGATGTTGGTAGCTGCCAGGAGCACCGTGGTTTTGCATCAGCTGGCAAGTAGGCTTCTATAGCACCTCAACCTTTTAGTCAACACATTTGAAATTTAAGAGAGATTGTTAAAATGCATGGAGGAAAGTCTTACAATGGCCTTCCTGGTTAGTCATGAAACAAGGAAAGGAATTTTTTCTTCTTTGTAATGATATTGAAATATTGAAGCATCTGCGACCTTTCCAATTTTGTGGAGAATGTAACTGTCAATGAAATTCAAAATGCAGGACCAAACCAGTTGAAAGAATATTTATTCATTAAAAGTACAAGACATAACATCAATGGACAGGCTGTGGTAGCTTTAAAATGTCTGTGGTAGGAGGTAAAACAGAGAACTTTAGAATTCAAGAATAATAATTTCTGTTGATTTCTACTCTTTTATTCAACACAATAGAAGGATGTGAACCCCAAGTGATCAGGCATGTATTGACCACTTGGATTTCTTCTGTGGTTTTGAACTATTCATTATAACACCATGAGCTACTTTGATGTGTGAGATGTAATAATTGATTTAACAATTTCGATATGTTTAGTGTTACGTCCGAGTAAAGGAAACCTCTTAAGTGCTGTGTTGTGGTATGTGTCCTCCTGATCCATGGAAATTCTGTTTTGAAAGTTAGAGAGCATTGATAGCACTTCTTGTTAATGAATCAGCTCATGTTTGTACTCAGAACAGTAATGGGGGGGGGGGCGGGGGGGGCATCCTTTTTGGTAATTGAAAGTGCTCAAATGGTGTAGTTTGATGTGATTTCTTAGTTGTTCTGTTCCTGCTTTTATACAGTTTCTACTGGAATTTGCAAGGCCAAGCACTTATTCCAGGTTCTACAGGAGTGCTGAGTCCTGAAACTCTGCCATATGTGCTGGTAACGTGTATTTGCACAGAATGGGATTTGGGACTAGATTCACACGCCAAAATGTTGTGCCATTATCTCACTCGATATCTCTTGACTGTTTAACCTCCCTTTACAAATGAAGAGATGTCCAGCCATTAAAAGGAAGGTGTCGTGCTATGTACTTTGGCACAAATTTCCATCCTATCTGTGTAAGGAAGTTTGAAAGAGGTGAAGAGTTTGGCACACAACCAGAGCTGCCAAATGCTTTGTGCTTCCTAGGACACAGCTGCACCTGGAAGCCTTGAGGCATGTGGCTGAGATGGCCAATGTCCAGCCTGCAGGTGTGTTCTTTCCCTGCTGGGGATATTCGGGTTTGCTGTGGGGATCTGCTGCTGGTGCAGTGCTGACCTAAGGCGTTAACCAAGGTGTGCTGTCTGGTGGTGTCAAATGCCCCATCACCCTCAGATGCTGATGCCCTAAAAGGCATCACAAGTGCTTTCCTCCCCAGCATCTCCCTCAGTGGCCAGGCAGCCACAGCTCCCACCATGCCACCACCCTTCCTCACAAATCACCATTGGATAACTGTGCTTTCAAGCACTGGATTTAGAAACACATATGCTAAGTTGTTAAATATGCATAAGAGAAGTAAGTTTGTGGTAAATACCTGGAATTGATAATTAATTGAGTAATGTAGAATGAAGGCCTAATAGAGGTGGAGCATATGTTTTTGCAAGGATTAAACTCAAAACTTTTAACTGAAAGATGCAAGGAAGTGTAAACAAACAAAGGAAGATACCTCTGTTGAAATTTTATTGTAAAATCCAAATTAGCATCTTCATGTAATATCCATAGCATGCTTGAATTTATTCTTGCAAGCTTAATTTTTTTTGGTTTTGTTTTGCTGGTTTTAGAAGCAAGGCAGGTACACGCTGAAGGACAAACAAGGGGTAATTTTCATCTTTTATCGACCTTCATACAGTGGTTGAGAATGCTACTTCCAAGCATGCTTTCTAGAAGGATGCCATTTCAGATAATATTTATTTTTATTGGTTTTTCAGTGATTAGTCTTGGCTTCCATATTTGCCAACTAGCCTCTCTGAGGAGCTTGCCTATAGGAAACATGCATTTATATATAATTTTCGGGGAAAAAATCAGGAAAATTAAATAATAAATAAATCTTCTCACAATACAAGGTGAATTTAAAAATAACTTTAGAGGTATTTGTTATACATATTCAGTCTGCAATTAATCTCAGACCTCTCTTGTACAACTAAATATTTTTTGTTGTAAGGTCTACTATATGAATAGAAACATATTTATTTAATTTAAACATTGAGTTCTCTTATTTTTGCTTCCTTTGGTAATATGTAGTGGCGTCTCTTGGTAGTTCATTGTAGCTTCATTCTTTTTCTGTTTTCCTGCACGAAACAAGATCATGCACACAGTATGATAACTGAATGTTAAGGAGAAGCATGTCCCTGGGTGCTAGTAATGAAATTAAATCTTTTTCATTTTCAGCATATAGTTTGCTTGAACTATAAATTGAAGCACTATGTAATTCTGTAGGACTTCTGGCTTTCAGATAACAAATCCGTCTCTGTATTTTTTTATTTGTCTTCTGTGTTACCGTTATTCCTTGACTTGGTGTTCATATATTTATCTTTTTCTCAGTGACAGAATAATAGAAGTCAGGACTACAAATAGATATTCCAGCACTAGCAAGAAATATCTGTATGGAATTTGATTTCTGTTTAGTGTTTTGGGGTTTTTTTTTCCAGTAGCTCTTATAATAAATTTTCTGATAATATGTTCCTCTTCTGCTTTTTATCTGTAAGTTGAAGTGTCAGTCTGTCTTTCAGGATTAGGACATGTGTTCCATTAACTTTTGTGCCTCCCTGGCAGTCTTGATAATGAAATGATAGATGCTGAAACAACAATGAGAGATAAGTATGAGAACTATGCAGGAGCACGTTGTACTAACATAATGCCATACTTGAACAATCTGATATTTTTCTTACACTGTAAACTGAAAAAAAAAAAGTCTTGGTAGAATGATGGAGTTATATGAATCCATTTTACTTTATATGTGCTCTCAAATTAATGAAACTGTTTATAAATTTAATAGGTAAGACATAATTTAAGTCATAATATTACAACTTATGAGTTAATACGAGTTTCAAGCACGCAATAGAGCCATAATTTTGTAGTCATTTATAGCTTAGAACTCTCACATTTTGCATAACAAACAAAAATTGCCTAAAATACCTCTAGCGACCTTAATTGGGAGATTTAACAACAGTGAATTTGGATTTATTCCAAATTCTATTATGATTCTGAAAACAAGGGAAGCTACTCTTATATGAATTTCTTAAACGGTAACCTATAGTTTCAAATGACTGAACACCGAAGCATTGCTGATATAATTTCTCTGTGTGTGGTCAGCATTCTTGAGATGCTTTGTTAGAATAATTAGAAACCGTGGATTTACAAACAACGTGTGTTTATACGGCTATCCTCAGTAAATGTAAACTGCATAGTAGTGCAAAATCACGGATTCTGACCAGCAACCCTGACTGGTGCAAGACATTTGTCTTTTCTGTGAAGTCCCATTTCTGAGCAACTACCAGCACTGCTTAGCATCTTTTTTGATGATCAGCAAGTTTGCTGCTGATGCCGACCTGTGTGGTGCTGTCAACAGTCTGGAGAGAAGGGATGCCATCCAGTGGAACCTTGGCACGTTTGACAGGTGGGTCCTTGTGAACATCTTGGGTTTGAGAGGTGGGCCCATGTGAACGTCCTGAAGTTCAACATGGCTGGGACAATTTCAAGCACAAATGCAGGCTGGGTGTAGAATGGATTGAGAGCAGTCCTGAGGAGAAGGACTGGGGCGTGTTTGTGGATGAGAAGCTTGACATGACCACAAAGTATGTGCTAGCAGCTCAGAAAGCCAACCACATCCTGAGCTGCATCAAAAGCAGCATGACTAGCAGGTTGAGGGAAGTGATCCTGCATCTCTGCTCTGATGAAACCCCCAAATGGAGTTCAGCTGTATCCATCTGTGCAGGCCCCAACATAAGGATGTGGATGTGTTGGAGTGAGTCCAGAGGAGAGCCATGAAAATGGTCAGACATCTGGAGCACCTTTCTTATGTGGAGAGGCTGATATTGTTGGGGTTTTTCAGTCTGGAGAAGAGAAGGCTCTGAGGAGACCTTATAGCGCCTTTTGGTACCTACTGGAGGCCTGCAAAAAAGCAGGAGAGGGACTTTTTACAAGGGCAGGTAGTGATAGAATGAGGGGGAACAGCTTTAAATTGAAAAAGGGTAGATTTAGATTAGATACTAGGAAGAAATTGTTTATTGTGATGAGGCTGAGACATTTGAATCAGTTGTCCAGAGAAGTGGTGGGTATCCTATCCCTGGAAGTGTTTAAGGCCAGGTTGCATGGGATTTTGAACATCCTGGTCTAGCGGAAGGTGTCCCTGCCCATGGCAGGGGGATTGGAACTAGATGATATCCAAGATGACTTCTAACCCAAACCATTCTGTGATTCTATGAACAAGATACAGACAAAAAATAATAAAAGAAAAGATAAGGCTTAAGTCTTGTTTTGAGAATTGTTATTTCCCTAAATATCTAAAGGTAAGTTTACTGTTGGTGCAGAAATCTGTGCAAGCTTGTCCCACAACTGTAAACACTAGTGGTCTGTAGAATGCAGCAATGGAGGCTGTCTGGTCTTCAAAATATTAGTTGAAAATATATGGAAGTACTTCTCTAGTGTAAGAGTTGTCATTTACCTGTACTGAGAGTACAACTGCTGAATGGGTGCAGCCTTATCAGAGAGATCTCAACAGAAAGTTTCTGGTGTTGGAAATACCTATGGGAGTCATTTATGAGTATTGTAAAGATGCAAACCTCTGTTCAACAAGAGGTCACTGAAGAAGAACTTGAGCTAAAAGATAGAACAATCAGTATTATGGTAGGAAATCTCTGCAGACAGAAAGTACAGCATTTGCATGACCAGGCTAGTGCTGTGTTCTAAAATTAAATAAATGCATAAAAAAGGCAAGCTTTGGACAACCTTTTTTTTTTTTTTTTTTTTTTTTTTTTTTTGCTACAGAAGATGTTAGAAACCTGGACTTCCACAAGACAGTTTGGATAAGCTAGGTGTTGATTTTGCATAGTTTATAGCTGCTGAACATCAGTGAGCTACAGGTCCAAAAGTAAATCTTTTGAGAATTAGATTTCCAAAAGAAAGTATCTGATGTGTGTTCAGACTAATCTTGCCAGTAATTGCCAGAAATATTATTTTAGTCCTCAGAGTATATAGTAAAACTCAGCAAATTTTAAAATGCTGTGATGACAAGTAGGAAGTGGTCAACTAAGAGTTCAGCCTCTTTAGTCAAAATATCTAAAAATAACCAATAATATGACATACTTATGAGGTGTTCCACAAAAATAAGATTATTTCAACCATTGTTTTGGTTATTTTTTCCTCACTGCCTTTTTCTTTTCAGATGATCTATTATTTTTGGTAAAAATAAATTCTAGAGTCTCACCAAACTGAAAACATTGAGATATGATGGTAGATCAGTTCACTTTACTATAACACAGCTTTTCTGTTGCGGATTTATTTGTGCATATTTACTTGAGCTTGCTGGATATTAGAGGCAATGTCTAAGCAGTCTACTTAAACATACCATGTTCACCTCAATTTGGAGAAAATAGGTCGAATTCTGACCTCTACTGTGACTCCATTAAATTAGAATTCTCTCTTTCTGCTGCCGACAAACTGATTTAGCTTGAAAATATTTAGGGTTCATCATTTTTGCTAATGTTCGGAGAGCAGCTTCAGCTTCAAGCTTATTGTGAAAGGCAAAAACTGTGTTTTGTGCATTTCTCTAGTTGTGTTACATTAAATGGGAAAAGGGGTCTGCTCTGCTTTACTTTGGGAAACGTACTGTGCATACTGAGTTCTGTTGTTTATCACTTGAGGAGTTGAGTTTTGTCCATTGGGGTCAGATTGCTGCCAGGGTAGTATAACCCTTCACTAATGGTATAGGTAAGGTAAAAAAGATATCCTTAGCTGGAGAATACTGTAAGGTTGTATGTAACTGTTGTGGAGTCCTGCTCTGTAAAGCCAGGAGCAACTTCTCATATATTGAACCCTGTGTTAGTGTAATAATGAATGGAAAACAGAAGGTAGAAGCTAGAGCAGTGCAGGAATAACCCACCCTGCACATCAGTCTGAATGATCTTGGAGGTCTTATCTTGGTTGGGCCACAACCAGTCTGCTTATTTGTAAAGTGGCAAACCTTTGTGGCTTCACTATGAAGAAATGTGCTGTCAGCTCTAATGAAAACTACTGGTCTCAGAAATTACATGGAATGACTGAATCCTATTATAAAAACACTTCATGTCAGAATATGAAAATATTGCTTATTTGTGCTGAAAATAATCATATTCCAGATGTTTTATACACATTCCAAACATTATACTTACATTTGTGTACTGAAAATAACTGCTTGACAACATATTTTGTAGATAAGTATGTAGTAAACCTTGCTTCTCTTTCCCCCATGGTGTATCACAGATGGAGTAAATGGGGCTGTTACTCCCCTGGGTTCTTAAAAATGCACTGCCTTAGTTCAGATGCTGTAGCTGCATCATTGCCTTGCTACTAAAGCTGTCGGACTCAGTCTGGCATACCGGATGCAAAGCCCTGCTAGATTAAACTGACAGCTTTGCTTAAAATCTCTTTATGGATTGTTAATCACCAAAACAGAGGCTATTCTGCAAATATTTACTGGACTGCAAGTGTTTTTATGCCTGGATAATCTGGTAGATTTGAAAGGCAATGGTGAGCAGCTATTGTGATTTGGTGAACAGCTATTCTGAATTAAGAACCACATAAAATACCGAAGTAGTAGCTATAACAAGAGTTTTGACTTATCTCATTAAAATTCTTGTCTTTCAACTAGGCATAAGTCCCTCCCTGGTGTTCAAGGAAAGATTTCAGGATTTATTCTTAGAATGATCATTTTTAAACTACAGGAGAAATGACTGAAGTGAATAAGAGTTTTGTCTAGAAACAATTTGGATGTGTCGAATTTCCTTTTTTATTTATGATGTATGTTGAAACACAGAATATATTTGGAATTCATGAAAATGTCTGCTTCTATGTCCACCTCCCTTCCTTATTTTTGCCACAAACTAATATGTATGTGGATCTGTGAAATCTGTTTTAAAGATAATTTTTTTCCTCAATTTTTTATTTTCACTGAGTGCTTTTTCCTCCTCCTTAATTGTGGTTTGGTGTTTTCCTACTTACATAAGTTGATGTAATAAGATTTAAGTAACTTATTACTTCAGTGGAGGAGTTTATTTCCTGTGATTTGTTTTTAAATATTGGGTCTTGCTCTTTCCTTGCCCTATGACAAATATATAGAGGAAGTTAATGTTCCAATCTTCTTGGAAAACACATTTAACAGGAAAGGAAGGGCTATATTTAAAGTAGGAAAGGAAAGTGTCAATTGTAATAGTATTTTGAGGAACTTTATTACCATACAGAATTAGCCTATTGTATAAACTAAATTATATCAAGGAGGTGTCTAAATAGAAGAAATGCAAATTGTGACATGTAGTAAGATACAGGTTTTGTTAATATAGCTCATAGGTTGTATAAATGTGTTGTGTTATTTTGGTAGTTTCTGAATCCTAGTGCTGACTGAAATGTCTGGAAACGTTCATCTTCTTCTGTAAAGTTTAACATGCACAAAAAACCCCCACACTTCTTCTTTTTTATTTTTGAAATTATTAATTTAGCTAAAGCATTTTCTGTGTTCAAAATCCTGCATCACAGCTACAGAAGTCCCAGCTGAAAGTAATCTAATGGGCAGAGGTGAGGAAGACAGCAGCTGAGGGATGCTGGAAAGATGAAGGTAGTTCTTATTTCAACCATGTGGCTAAGTGCTTTTGACTCAAAGGGATGTCAAGTGAATTCTTTAACCCATACAAATGGAGTGCTCTTACAACTTTGCTCCTCTGTGCCCTTTCAAAGTGTGAACATTTCTGAATTACTTAATAAATTTTGAAGTATTTTAATTTCCTCAGTTTTCCTTACCTATTTACCAGACTTTCACAATGGTCAAGGTAGTAATTTCGAATCAGGCACAAAATAAAAAGATATTTTATATAAAACTTTGTGATAGAGCAGTATCTCCTCTAAAGACAAGGTCCGGCCTCTCTTAGTCACTGCATGTTGAGCTGTCATCTGATGGAGAGTGGAAGGCTTCCTGATGCACCAGCCATTTCCAGGCCCCCTCCCACAGAGGGGTCTTTTACCACGACCCACAGTCTTGACTGCTGCTGAGCCCCTTCAGCTCATTCATTGTCCAACGTGCCACGGCAGCACAGCACCCTCAGAACCCTCATCCTTTCGCACTGTTTAATGGGCTGGTTAAAACTTGCTGTTACAAAGTTATTTTTGTGGCTCTTCTGTTTTGGATAGCACAAGCATAGGTCTTGCACTTTTCCTGTGCTGATTTCCTGATTCACAGACTGTGCCAGCTCCCACTAATATCAGGACTGGGGCCATTCCAGTAATTGTTTTGGATGGAGAGCATAGGAGGAGTCCTCAATTAAGCTCATTTTCAGCAGATTAACCTTTTATTTGCTGGTCTGTCTTTTAATTGCATTTTGTTTACATGACCTGTAGTTATGGTGTCATTGCAGTATAACCATGAAATTTACATATTACAAAATTACTTTGATCTTTACTGAATAACTAAGAGGCAGTGTAATGGAGGCAGACGTACTCCTGGAAATTTAAGCTTCCAGATTTCTGTTGCTACCAACCTCTTCTAATTGGGATTTGTAGTTGGAGAGCTATGTTTTTAATAAACTGCCAATCTAACCAGCTACATGTACTGAATGTCTGGAAGCAATTTCTTTCATTTTTCTTTTTGAACCTTTGTTAATGGACTGTCAGGTATAGTTGGGTCAATAGCTAAAGGACTTGTAACTGTTATTTTCGGTATCATTCAGTGTTGGTTGTCTTATTATCACTGTGAACAGAGTGGAAGAAAGTGAGAAACAGATAAGTCTTGTTTGATGTGGGAGGGGTTCCACAAAGATTTTCAATTTACCTCAAAATATGCTTCTTAATGTAATGAAACTGCATCCTTCCCTTTTAAATTAAAGGCACATCTGAAATGTGAATTTCACAAAACTCAAGGGGTTTTTTCAATGATTTTAAAATTTTAATTTACAATTTAATTTTTATGAATTGAGTGATTTAAATATATGTTTCTGTTTGGGGTAAAAATTACAGAATTGTATGATAATGATAAGTATTACTTAGGTACACATAACACTTCTGGTACTGAAGTTCACATGTTTTAATTTGCTCCAGTATGAATTTCTGTGTCTATTAATGTTGTGATTTAGAAATGGTGTTTCCACTGAAACATCCCAAACCATGTGCAGCTTTTACAAAACTTTACCACTAAGCTAATATCAGTGTTTGGAACAACAAAGACAAAAATAAGGTAGCAGTGCACTGTGTCAAACATGATCTTAAAATGCAGTTATTTCATTCAGCATTTCATCCCTAGAGTGGAAATTACATTAGCTCCATTACTATTATAGGTTGTATCATTCATCAATCAGCCACTTGTAACTTTCTTTTTTCAAGTAACTACAAATATTAATACCTCTCTATTTTCCTTTTTTTCCTTTTCTTTTCTGTTTGGTGGGTTTGGGTTTTTGTTGTTTTGTTATGGTTTAATATTAGTTAATTGTTTCAAATATGGAAAAAAAAAAATCATGGGCAGTTTCAAATGGGTACAAGAGCAGTAGATTGGCCCAAACCTGGAGAGTGGGAAAGTGAACAATGGAGGCATGTTTTCATTAGATTAGAAATATTATTCTTTGGAACTCAAGGTGCAAATTATCCTGTGCCATAATGTTCTTTTCAAACACACAAGATAAAATTTGCATATCTAAATTGGATCAGCTTGAATGGGTTTCCCTGCTGTCTCATCCCCTCAGCTACACTCTTTCCGAAATGGCCTGCAGGTGGATCCAAATAGTAATTTTTAAGTCTATTTTTAAGAGCATCTCTGAAATAATTTTTTTTCTTTAATTTTTTATTGATTTCTTGCAGTGAACATCAGCAAAATTTCTCCTATGACTCATCTGAGTATAATCTACATGATAATTAGAGGTTTAAATTTAACTGTGCTTACACTGGCTTTAAGAATAATGATTTAAACTGGCTCAATAAAATCACAATTGTTTCATATTGTTAAAATAGTAAACC
>VZTI01002968.1:422533-565235 GCA_013397865.1 Struthidea cinerea | reverse complement strand
TTCCCTTTCCCTTTCCCTTTCCCTTTCCCTTTCCCTTTCCCTTTCCCTTTCCCTTTCCCTTCCCTCTTAGAAGTAATGTTTTATGATAAATGTGACAAATTTTGCCATTCAAGGGAAGACCCTGCAAACAATCGTGTTCTACAATGCTGGGTTTTTCTTCTGTTTTTTAAGGGTAGACTCACCAATACCGTACTGATTCAGATTTTTGTTCTTCCTTTCCATAAACTTCTTTCTCATAACTTTGATAATATTTTATTACATTAATCAGGATGGAAGTGTATAGACTATTTTCACCCCTACTAAAACAATTATATTCTTAATAGATCTTTATCAAGTATGAGGGGACACCTCATCAGGGTCTGCAGCATCCTCGTGAGGGGAAGTGGAGGGGCAGGCACTGATCTCTTCTCTCTGGTGAACAGTGTCAGGACCCAAGGGGATAGCAGGATGCTGTGTAAGTGGATGCTTAAACTGGGTATTAGGAAAAGGTTCTTATCTGAGAGGGTGGGCACTGGCACAGGCTCCCCAGGGAAGTGGTCACAGCACCAAGCCTGGCAGAGTTCAAGAAGATTTTGGGCAATGCCCTTATGCACGTGGTATAATTTTTGGGCCAGGAGTTGGACTCAACGATTCTTGTTGGTCCCTTCCAACTCAGAATATTCTATGATTCTATTATTCTAATTAATTTCATGCAGCTACNTAATCAGGATGGAAGTGTATAGACTATTTTCACCCCTACTAAAACAATTATATTCTTAATAGATCTTTATCAAGTATGAGGGGACACCTCATCAGGGTCTGCAGCATCCTCGTGAGGGGAAGTGGAGGGGCAGGCACTGATCTCTTCTCTCTGGTGAACAGTGTCAGGACCCAAGGGGATAGCAGGATGCTGTGTAAGTGGATGCTTAAACTGGGTATTAGGAAAAGGTTCTTATCTGAGAGGGTGGGCACTGGCACAGGCTCCCCAGGGAAGTGGTCACAGCACCAAGCCTGGCAGAGTTCAAGAAGATTTTGGGCAATGCCCTTATGCACGTGGTATAATTTTTGGGCCAGGAGTTGGACTCAACGATTCTTGTTGGTCCCTTCCAACTCAGAATATTCTATGATTCTATTATTCTAATTAATTTCATGCAGCTACTCAATTTATTTTGTGTTCTTTTGGTAGTATGACTCCTGACATATCAAGGACAAACAAAAAAAGAAATAATTTAAATTCTGTGGAAAATAGGACTACAGCTCAAAGACAATATTTTATTTTCTGCAAAATAGTTAGAAAGTTTTAAGGGTAATATTTTTACAGTGTCTCTCTGATATATGTAAAAATAAGTGTAGCACGGTATTAGGCTATAATGGTTTCTGTACGAAGGAATGGATGACCTAAAGCTTATGCCAGTTCATCTGTGTTTTACTAGTTGTGCATGTATTTTAACTGCAAAATGTTGATGTAAGAGTAAGGAGTATGCTGTCAAGATGGTCCTTGGGCTCCATTAAACGAACAAATAGAAGCAGAAAATGGTTTGACCTCAACAGAGTTTCTCCAAAGCCTCTGTCCAAGGTGCTGAGTGTTAGTGTTCATCAGCACTGTGGGATGTTACCACACGTGCTGAGGGACTGGCTCAGGTGGGTGAGCTGTGCTCTCCTGCCACCATTGTGCTTATCTTAAGGTTATATTCTGGGTGGGCTTGGGGTTTAAAGGCTTTTGGTTTAGGTTTGGGTTGTGTTTTGAAGTTTTGTGTCTATCTTTGTTGCTGTTGTTTTGTTTCTGTTTTGGTTTTGTTTCTAAATTTCTTATCTGGTCTATGTAGAATGTTAGAGTGTTATAGAAAAGACTGATTTGGTTTGGTAGTTTTATGTACAGGTGGCTAAATCTCAACATTATCAACTCTCAGTTTATCTACTGGTCCTAGTTCAGGTTGGTGTTTCTGCTTCTTTATGTAGGAGGTCTGAGGACTATTCAGTTCTATAAATAGTCCTGATTTATGTATTGTTGGAGTTTGTTTCTCTTGTTCTTGCCAAATTAATTTGAAACTTTATGAGAATAGGCTAGGATTACTGCTGTATCCCATGATGATGATGGGACTGATGACTGACTCATATATTAGCCAGAGAAAAAAAACACCCTAATTAGTGTTTCTGGATGCAACCTTAGCATTGCATGGGTTTTTTTTGAAGATCACAGTAACTCTCTTCTTCCACCTGAGTGATATTCAAGGAGGTGTGAGTGGCCTAAAGTCCAATGTCTATGTCTACCTCATGGAGCCTACACTGTTATACTACCACAGTATAACAAGAGGTTGTAATACTACTTCTGCAAAAACACCTTGGATACCATTGGTGAGGGGAATAAGGAATAAGAGATATTCCAGTGGTTGTTCTTTGACTGTAGGATTAGTTCTCTTGCTTTAGGCTTTTAGGGAATGCAATAAGGTCAAATCTTATTTCTGTTAAGAGGAACATGAAATACCACCATTTGGGGAGAAGATTCTGATTGTGTTGTGATGGGGAGAGGGAGAGTTGAACTCTATAGTAGACTGCTGTTGTGCTCAATTTGTTAGTGGACCAAACAAGGAAGGATGGGTTCTTTGCGGGAAATCTCACTGGTTCAAGTACAAACATGCACATCTTGAAAGTTACCTGACGTGCCACACTTAGCACTGCGGTGACTTGGCACTGAGCTGAGGAGAGGAGAGAAGGCAGTGTTCTCTCTAACTGGTCCCAGAGTCAGGCTTTGGGCAGTGGGTTAGTGACAGCCTGCACTTCTCCAAATTTGGGCACTCTGCATCTGCAAGGTAAGCAGTACTTCCCCACAAACTCCGTGTGTGTGTGCTTGTGTGTGTTAGCCAGAACACCCGTGGAATCAGCCAACAGTGGCATTGGGTTGCACCTTTACTGACTTTCAGGTGTTATTCTGTCACTTGCTGATTCATGGCCTGTACTGATGTTCATAACATTTTAACATAAGGCACATTTCCAGATGTCACATCATGGATGCCATGTTGTAGTTCTGAGAATAGAGTGAGTAGAACAATATTTTTGAGTATTTTAACTGTTCAGCTTCATTTATATACACCTAAATATGTTAACATGCTATGTTCACCAAATTACAGATGTGGTGTTTGGCTTTCTATGGGAAGTCTTAGGCAATATGCCATCATAGTTTAATAATCTGTATTGAAATTGTAATGAACTGGTAAGTTGTAATGAATTTCCTTGCTGTTGTCTCTCTGGTTAATCTCTAGTCTTTTAAATTGCATTTACTGTTTATAATCCAATGTGTTTCAGAAGAGCAGACATAACACTTGTGCTAAGTGTCATTTCTCATCTTTTATTTCTTAGTGTTTACCAGCAGATAGAACATGGATTATTAGTTCATTAGGGAAAATCAGGGTACAGAAAAGTTAATAATGAAAGAGTTGCTTCTGTGTAAGACAAGAAATACCTTCCAAATTTTCCAACAATCTTTGCTAAAAAGTGGTGTGTGTGCTTTGCAAAGAAATCATTTGTTCTGCCATAGTGAAGCTAATTATTCTCAGCACACACTAGCTATGTCAAATTGCAAAACGAACATTAGACTTTGTGTGTTGTAGGAATTAAAACACCATAAGTTGAGTTAATGAAGAGCGTACAATGAATATGATCTCATTTTTGCAATGCTGCTTAAGTGAAAGCCTTTTAAGGAACTGTTGCAAAAAGCATAATTTAGGGGGAAAACAAACAATAAAGCAAATGTTTGCTATCTATTTTAATTACTTTCTGCTTAGAGGTATGCATTAGGTTTATTTATTGTTTGATTTCAAGTTATTTCTCTTAAATGGTTTAAGAATACAGTGGCTAATGATCCATTCTGAAATCGAATGACGAGAGTCTTCTCTAGTCCATTATACAAAGCCAAAGAAACTCATTTTTGATTGTTTCATTGTGATATCATGTGAAGATCACTACTTGAAATTATAGATTAGCATAAGCATGGGAATGTGAAACAGAATATGAAACACAAAAGAGAAAGGGAATTAGTGCAATTTTAATTTTTTTCAAATGGGAAAAAAAATGAGAGTCGATTTTTGAATGATGTACTAAACATATGAATGTAATGAAAATGCCATCCCCTACTAATATTTCAATTATTTTTCTTTCTGTAGAATTTCTTACAAAGACAGCACTATGAAAATCTCTCTGTAATAGATGGTCTCTTTGAAACTTTTCAAATGTTTGTTGGAAAGAAGAGGTTCTGTCCTGGCCAAAGATAACAGCAATTTTCTTCTTGCATACATGTAAGAGACTGGAAGATTTATTTTCCTGCTTTCTGCCAAAGATTCAAGATGTGTGGTTCTTCCCTGTGTCAATTATGTATGCACCTAGAAAACTTAGGAGATGAAGTCAGAAGCCTCAACTCTTAACAGAAGCAGGGAAAGCAGGGACTTCACCAGTCCCTTCAGATATGAAAATTGTCTTGGGAGCTTAGAGGAAGCCCTGTCAGACTGCCTATCTGCAAATCAAGAATAATTTTTCTCAGAGACCATTGCAGTCAAATAAGTCAATATAGTTAAGTTTTATATTAAAAAAAATCTTGATTCACAAGGTTGGAAATGAAGCAAGTGTTTTGTTGACTGACAGTCAACCAGTTACTGATAGAGAGAGGGAATTTGGTGTAGGCATATGCATGTTTGAAGTGTTTGACATAATGGAGTTCTTTCCTGAATCCTGTCCGTATATTACTTTGCTATGGCAACCCTGTAGCTTTACAGGGGATGAATTTATTGAACTCCACCCTCCTTTAGCCTAAGTGAGGTTCAATGTGCCTGGCTATACAGCCAGTTTCAGTATTTAAGATGCATTCAAAGACCATAAGATATTTAACATCCTTTAGATAAGACCACGAAAAATAATCAGATTTGGGCAAACTTCTACATATGTTATGGTCTTGCTTGTATATCTGTAGAAAGGAGAAAGGACTAAAATGATCTGGGGATTTATGGTTCAGTTGTTCTCCGAGGTTTCCAAAGCAGGTTGCTTATAATGGTTTTCTAATAGCTTTTGGAGGAAGCAGAATATATTTTTTGTTTTCTTCATACTTCTTCATGTGAAAGTCTGAATTATTTGATTTTGTAGTTGATAAAGAAAAATACTAAATAGTAATAGAATAAAAATAGCTTTTGTACATATTTAAGGCTTGAAAATACCTCTGAGTCAATCTGTCTGATGGAGATATTAATATTTGAGCACATGAAGAAGTGTCTGCAGGCAGTGGATGTAGGTGGACTTGGTGGCAAGAGTATTTTAGCAACATATTGCAAAGATTGCTATTTTACTTTCACTGTGTGGGATGTCTCAGAAAAGTAACCTTATACTTAGGCACCAATATATCAGCCACACAACTGAAGTTGTGTGTTGTGTCTGTACTTATATATGGAGGCTAAGGGAATTTAAGCTGACATAAATTGTGTTAATATCTAGTTAGCATATTAATTTTAATATGTGTATTTAAGTCATTAATATGAAATAAGCATAACTTATTTTTTATCCTGTTGATACATCTAGGAAACCGGTTTTTTATGTGAAGTTCAACTTTTGCTTTAAACATGATGTATCTTTTTTTTGCACTGGTAAATCATGTCCATCTGTTTACCTGAACTCAGGTTGTTGTTTTACCTGAACTCAGCATCATTCAAACATTGCCATTGTGGTTTCAAAGTCATGTGTCAAATTTTTAATGCTCCCCACCCCACTTCATCTGTGTAAATTGAATTTCCTTGTCCCAGGGAAATCATGCTCTACTCATCTAACTGGATGGTAACAACTGAACTGCATGCTGATGCAGAGACAACTTGCTTTGCAAGTTTCTATAATATTTCAGTAATAGCTCAGTCACTGACAATCTCCTCCACACCATTTCTTCCTTCAGTGAGCAGTATATCAAATGAAGCTGTCTCGTACTCTGCAGAGAGTGTAAAGATGCAAATGTCAGTTATTTAGACCAAGGTTAGTTTTCAGTCTCACGGGAAAAACCTGTGGAAGCACCAGAGCTCCCACTAACAGTTAATTAGAAAGATTTTATCCCATTTTCAGATATGCAAGTGTAATAGTGATTGGAGAAAACTGGCTGTATTGTCTTTTGTCATCATAGGGAAGAGCAATGGTGCCAATTTTATGGATGCTTTTCCCATCCTGAAAATGTCACATCACCTTAAACTTGGTTTGATCCCCTTTAATGAGGGTCTAGTTTTATGCTAATGCTGATCATTTAGAGAACATTTTTCAGCAGCACACAGAATGTATTAAATACATCATGATGTTTATGTAGAAAATTCAATTATCTGTGGTTGTGATATCAGCTATCTTGATGCACAGGTTTGGCTACTTGCTTTCTTTTTGCCATAGAAATATTAGTGCAATGAAACAGAGGCAAGGCTGGTGCTCAGCAGAAGAGGAGGACGAAAAGGCAGCACACTGGAGAATGGGAGGTTTTGTTGACACAGCACAGCATTTTGCAACTAGTCTGTGTGGTTTGAAATTGTAACTTTTTTTCATTAATATGCACTTAGAATTTGTTAACTTTGTGGTCTTCCTTATTTAGATTTACTTCTTGCATTGTAGTTTGCTCCAGAGTTGACTTCAGTGAGTGACCTATAATTTTTAATAGTAAGATTGATCAGTAGGAACAGATTTGCTCTCCACCTCCCAGTTAAAGCAACTACTGTATAATGGAAGTATGACAAATAAAACACACTTGTGAAGTTTTAGATAATATTGGAGAGGGAGGGATTTATTTTGCGATATTATCTTTAGTGCTGTAACTTTAATTATAGCCTAACATTCTGCAAAATATTATTATTAACGATATAATGGGCTTAGTTAGTTAGCAAATCCCAACTGCACCTTGATTATTAATTTAGAATGTTTTAAATCTCACCTCATCTTACCCTGTGTCCGAGTGGTGTGAGATACATTAATCAGTTTACTGATGTTATACTCCTCTTGTTTATTGATCTGTTGAAGCCAGCACAAAACACACAGCTGTACTTTTGGCCAGCTAAATTAGGACTCTTAAGAAGTTAACAAATTGCTAAAAGCTATTTCCACCTATATTATGTTTGTCACTATTACTGCGCCTGTGCATTTCTGGAAACCGCTAATTGTATTGATTAAGTTAAAAAAAGCTGCACCAATGAAATAACAACTCACTAAAGAAATCAACCTTGTTTAATTTTCTTATTAATTTGTATTACTTAACTAATTTGAGAATTGATAACAGAATGTTTGAGTGATTTATGGCCTGAAAAAGAAGACCAACATTTCCCTCTTTGAAAATCGAAATTGGCTTGTCAGACATTTGGATGAAGGATGATCAATCAATAGGATTTTAATAAGAAAAAGGTTTAAAATTGACTGAAGGTGGCTTTTGTTTAAGGTGATTTGGTATGTGCATATTACTAAGCTCTCCCTGGAGAGGATTTTCAAAGACAATAATGGGCACTGATTTTCTTTGTTTATTTCATTCTCTTTCTGTTCCCCTTGCCAGGCATTTCAGTACTTACCTCTCCATTGCGTCTTTGAAATCTCCCTGCCTGCTTTTCAGGTCCTGTCAATAATTTGACTTATTTGCATTTACAACTATGAGTTTTAACTGCTATTTTTTTCCAGTATGCTTGTTGTCTGGATAAACATGGGGGCTAGCTGTTCCCATTGATTTTAGGAAATCAAATTTCAAAAGTACGTGCATGCATTGGAGGAACAGAGTTGACTTGTAAAGACCCATTAAATCCTGTATTTTGGAAAATCTAGTATAATGGGCTTGGAGTTAAAAACTGATTCTAAATGACAATTATGGTCAACTAGGTTGGTTTGTTTTCTCCGTTAGTGAAGTCCCTACTGGGCTTTCTGAAACTGATATAACGAAAGTTAGATTAAAAGAGCTCCATTCCATGTGCAGTCTTATTCACATACCTATACAAACTGTAGAGCCACATCAAATGCATTAAAAGAGTAAACAGTATATAGCACATCCACACAAATTCTGGTTGTCACTACTTCCTTGTAGGGTTTTTTTTTCTCCAGTCAGGTTTATCTTATCCTGATTTCAGCCTGTTTCCTTGGCTCCTCCTATCACTGTTTTCCAAGCTTTCTATCCTAGTGACTTAGAAGCCACCTCTGTGTTCCACTTTTGCACACAAATTTTGTTTCCCCTCAGCACTCTGTAAGCAAGTGCATACTCGTACCACAATTACAGAGGAGGTTCTAGTTTGTGCAGACTTCTCTTTGGAGGTTATGATGAGAAGAGCACACTGATCAGTCCCAGCATAAGTGAAGTTCAAGTTTCTTTCTCAAAACAGGGGTTACCAAAAGCTTTTAAGTGAAAAATTCACCATTTTCCTCATGCTTTTTTTTTTTTTCCATTTTATTAACACAGAAAGAGTCATGGAGTCAGTTTTGATCTTCTCAGTCAGTTCTCATCTTTGGATAGGATCTTCTTCATGTGGTTGGCATTGAAGCCAATGTAATCTGGGCAGAAAGGACAACGTTTATTCACAGAATTTAAAGCCAGAAAGTAAAATTAGGCAATTTAATCTGACCTTCTTCAGTTCTTGGGGCATTACATTTCACAATGTTATTGATCTATTCAGCCCAGTAGCCTTTGGTTACATTATCAAGTCAAAACTAACACTTTTCTTGAAAACAAAGATTGTAAATACACTTTTTCATCATGTATCTTTATTCAAAGCTGGGTGCCCTCCTGGATAAATTCATTGATTTCCTACTTGAATTCCTCTGGCTTGATCTCCCAGCAAGCAGTTCCAGATATACTTTCTGCTATACCTCAGTGTGCTCTCCTTATGAAGAATACTTGCTTACTGTGAGTGTTTCATGCCAAGGATGTTGATTTTGTTTCCTACAATTGAAAAACCACCCCATACCAATGAAAGAATGGCTAGGAAAAAGTTTAGATATGAAATAGATTAAAAACCACCCTTCCTTCCCCAGTATAATCAAACAATAAAAAGAAAACCTTAAAAAAAGATAAATCAGTCCAAGAATTGCTAAATAAATAAAATAAATAAAAAGCATTTATAAAGTCATAACTAGATGAAGAGATGTTTCTAATCATTCATGTCAGTAGAATCTTCATTAATTTTTCAAAAATAACTTGTAGCAATTTTTTTGTAGTAATTAGGAAACAATGAAGAGTTTAAGTGCACATTATTGACATACTTCAGCTGCTTTGTACATGTAATGCTTTCTTACTTCTGTGCAGCTCACACACATAACTCTCAAAGTTCCTAATTTGTTCTTCAAATCCATGACCTAAAAGAATAAAACAAATTTAAGAGACAGGCATCATGAAATCTCTAATGTTTGCAAAAACAGTTATTCTGGGAAAACTATGAATAATTGTACAACTTGTATGAAAGAGGCTGGGTTGGTTTGTTTGTTTCAAAAATTGCAAGTTTACAAAGAGGATGTGACATAAACACCCTGAAAGGATAAAATCATGGCCTCTTACCTGCTATGAAAGAAAAAGAGAAATTTTTAATAGCTTATTATGACATGGTCGAGTGTGACACCTAGAGGCCATATGTTTAGGATCCCTAAAGAATAACTTCAGCTGCAAGTTTTGCACAGCACGTGTAATTTTGGACTTAAAGACCGGAGTTGTCATATTTTGAAAAACTAACTTTTTTTTTTTTCTTTTTTTTTTTTTTCCAGATTTTGCATGTTTAGCATATTTTTGTGGCTTCCCTGTCTGGGGTCCTTAGCATAGATATGAAGAAAAATAAGAGATTGTTTCTGAGTCTGGTAAAGAGTTCTTAATGCTGTGCAGCAAAGATTAAGAGAGCCCTGTGCAGCTTATTCCATCCTGAAGTACTAAATATCTAGTAAATTTCTTGCAGGTCCCATATGAAGAGAATTATTACAATGCACTCGTGACTGTGATAAAATACCTTCACGAAAATCAGGCTCTCACAAAATGCAGAACTAGAATTTTTGGCCCACGAGTTTGTCAGGAAATGAAGAGAAAAAAGCTTCTTTCCACTGTTATGTCAGTTATTTAGGTCATGGATCTTACAAAGAAACACACATGTAAGGGAACATATTTCACCTTCCTAACTTCTCTAAAAGTTAGGGGTGCAACCATGTAACTACATCCCATGAAACTGATATGTCCAAGGGCATCCTACCTCATAAGGCAACAGAACTAGATTGGCATTACAAACTTACAAAGCTTTTCAGAAATATTTGGTACTCTATTATCCAGTGGGTATTGGCTATAATAAACTCATTATAACTGTAGAGCTAAATGAATAGGAGATAGGTGACTTATTTGTCTTTGGCAATATTTGTCATTTTCATACCTAAGAGAAGGGGAAAAGTCTTGGAGATCAATCAAAACTAGCACGGTTCAGATGAAGAGGACTTTGACTTTTCTACACAAGAAATAAAAAATTTTTCACTCTTTAGAATTTGGGCTATTCTGCTACTCATTCTACATTTTTTTGTGCTAGTCTAGTACTCGTGCAACACAAATGGTTTAGTGGGGTACAGTTATAGAGTTTGTAAAACATCTTCTCTAGATCTACAAAAATGGACTGAAACTTCCCTAAAGGTTTGGCATAACCAGTCTGAAATTGAAGGCAGGTGAAAGCGATTCTGAGCACAGCTCTTTGTTGTGTATTGCTTACTCTAGCAACAAATGTGCCATATATATTTAGTAGTATCTGCCTGCTCTTAGGCCTTGCTATATGTAGAAATACAACATCATCAGGATATAAGATAATAAGATCCTGAAGCTTTTATTCGTGGCATTTCATAAAGAGAAGGGTGCTAGCATGGAACTGCCTGGTAGCAGAGGAATACCACCAGGTTGATTCTGTATTGAAATATATATCTTATCATTTCTCCTTCCATAAAATAAAAGGTATTTCATGCTTATTTTGTCATCCTTTAACTTTTTAATGCTAGGAAATGTGAGCGAAGTTATTCCACTATTTCATGGTTAACTCTATGTCATTTCATAAAGGTCTTTGAGGTTAGTCATACTTTCTGCAGAAAAATGAAAAGGTGCTATGTTGTCAATGTTTTGTGTGAGTAGTTTACAGACTTCTTGTAGCTGTTTTGCCTCAAATAAAATAGTAGGATTATTTAGTTTGGAAAATATCTTTAAGATCATGGAATTCAGCCACTGACCTGACTCTGCCAAGTCCACCACTGAATCATATCCCCAAGTGCCAGTTCTACGTCTAAATAAATAACTGTATCTGCTGAGGCACCCATGTTGGTGCTGTAAGGGACAATGATGACATATTAAGTTTGTGGTATGGATACTAATGTCAATTGTAGTTTATTTCTATGCTTTGTCTAGAGGCTTCTTCTCAGAAATACTTAACCATTTCTTTGGGAATGTCTAAGCCATAGACAACTGATAAATTAAGGTTGTTAAGTATATATTAGAAGCTGGGCTGGAAATAGTGGTTGCATTGTTAACTGGACGGAAGTCCCATGTTCACTGTGGCAAATAGGAGAGCGTAATAGGGCATCAGATACACCAGGGTGGAAATGGCTAAGAACAGCTTTCCCAGAAAAGCATGTTGACAGCAACTGAAGCTTCCAATCAGGATATATTCCCTCTTTTGGTACAGAAGTCTAATTCCTGCAGTTAGGTTGGTGAGGTTGGTGTTGGTGTCTGTGTCTTCAGGCATCAGCCTACTTTTTGGCCTAGGGTATCAGTGTCCTTTCCCTGTCCTGAGTAATAGATGAGTGCATGTACTGCATAAGTGACTTAGTGTGTCCCAAAACCAGCTCTTCAGAAATCCTTTTTATTTTCCAGACACAAAAATACTTTTGCACAATAAATATTCCTTCCATTTTGTCTCTGTGACCTATTTCTGAACAGTTTTAATTCATTATATCTCTGACGAAAAAAAAGGTGGAATTATTCTTTTGTAGTTCATTGATTTTTGTGACCGAAAAAATGGTAAAACCATAAAAAGTAGTGTGAAGACCTCTTACTTTAATCATCTATATTTTACTGGCTTTGAAGTATGTGGTCCCATAGCCACATAAATATAAGAAAATATTTGAGTGTTTGTGTACGTGTGCTTACCCTCAGTCATGATGCTGCTTTGTTCTGCTGTCAAAACCCACTTTGATTCATTGTGCCAACTACATGGATGATCTGTTCCCTGATGATGTTTCCAGATGATCTGAGTCACATACAGAATATTCTCAGAGGCTTTCCTTATACATTCATAAAAAATTCTAGATAGAATCCATTGTATTTAATAACTCTGAAAAGGGTGCCTTTTCCCCTAGTCTCTCTCTGAACTTGACTCTTCCTCTGGTGCATAGCTCTGGCTAAAAAGCCAACATTTTTACTCTTAATTTTTCAAAGGAATATATAAGCTACATATGTTTTAATTATGCAAGACAATACAGCTATTGTCATAGATTTCCTGAGGTTCTTAAAACTTCTTTAAGCCCTTAGATTCTTAATCCTGTTTTTCATAAATGATGAAGCTGGAATTATATTTATTATGTCGAATATTCTTAAGTCCTTTTACACAGCCTATTAAATAGTGTGTGTGTGATTAACTTAACTGCAGATGTAGCTGTAAAATTGATGTAAATCAATGAACTCAGAAAAATTTTTGTTTTAAAACAGTGTTTTCTCTAGTTCAAAGCAAAGGCTGAAGGGGAAACCATGCTTTCTAAAGCAAATAAAGTATGATGTAGCAGAAGTGAATAAAGTGTACCTCCTGAAGTGCTTTTAGCTGAGGGTACAAGTTCTGGATCAGGATGCTATAAATTTGTTAAGATCATGGCTTTCTATGTATCCCTTATCAACCTATAATCTCCTGATTGTTGCCTGTTTTTCAACAGCTGAGGAACAGTAATCCACACTTGCTTATCTCTCTTAATCACAGCCTCATGGTGCTATAGCTCCCTGAGCCTTTAATTCCCTCTTAGAGGCGTAACAGAGTGGAAAGTAAACAAAGACGAATTTGCAACCTTCAACATTGCTAATTTGCTCTGATGTCAGAATATTTAAACAGGCAAGGACTTGGGAATTATTTGATCACAACTGATTTTAATCTAATGCATGTGAAAAGGCTGAGTCTGGGAAGGTTGTGCAAAATGACAGGCGTCCCAAGAGAGGTTGACTGAAGGTTTCTTCTTTAAACAACAATAGCTCCATCATTTTTCAACTATGGGTCCTGTGCTCTTACTGTGTATTTTTTTTTTTTTCATTTTTAATGTAGCTTTCTGAATATGATATTGGTTTCCTTGAAAATTCCTCATTTGCTTCCCAGTTTATAGGTGTCACAAATCCAATCTTTAGGCTTGTTATAGTGTCTATTCACTGCATAGTGGGTGGGAGAGATAAAGATCCCTATTTGAAAAGCTTTGTCTCTCTCCACGTTTTTGTACCATCTTGACAGCCTAATGTATCCTGCATACTTTCATATGTAAAATGATTGATAACTTGATCTTCAAATTATTTCAAATTACACAGTTGACATTTATGCATGTATATATGTGTACATACTTTTTGGGTAAGAAACGATGTTATCTTGTGTTATATATTACGTGCACACTTCATCTACCACAGAAGTGATGTGCTTACACAGACGTACACATTATCATACACACATATTCATCTGTCCTCATAGCAGATAGCTATATGCCATTACTTGAAACAGATTTGATAAATATATGCAAGACAAGGTAGTGGTTTTTTATTTTTTCTTTTTACTACATTTTCTTCCATTTCCCTTCATAAGGTCTTAATTGTCTGTTTAATGCATGTGTAATCACTTATTTTTTTGTTGTTTACAAAATGGTTAATGCAGCGTACATAGTATTATCAGGACAAATGTCTGATGCTCTCTTAATTGTTATATATTGTTCTGTTTATATCTGTTCTGGTTGAATGACTTGTGTTTCTGAAGCATGTCTGATGATGATTTCTTCTTTTCTTCTTAGTATGTATCATTTCGGATATTCCAGGGAGAGACGCGTCTGGGAAGCCAGCCTTTTGCAGTCACTCTCTGCACTGAGATTACAGCACTGTGCTATTTGTGTTTCTCCTCATCCCTGTTTTCTCTCTGTCTCTCACTCTCTCCAGCTGGTGTAAATGACTGCTGCTGCCTCCCAGAGCAAGATAACCTGCTCAGTCAGCTGGAGCCCCCTGCGGACAGCTGTCTCGCTTTTAGCTGATGGAAAACTGCTATAAGCGCTGAATGGAAGAGCGTGGAGCAGCGACCATACCAGCACGAGGAGCTGCTGCTGCAGCAGCAGCAAGAGCGAGCGAGGACTCTATTGTTCCCTGGTGTTAAACAGTTTTTCCTTTTCAACTGCCATGCACAGCAGCGGGAGAGAGGTTTCCAGTCCCTTTCTCCCCGTGAGGAAATTCTGAAGAGGGGAGGATCGTTTGAAGAAGGTTTCGTGGTGGTGCTGCGGGTTTTGGACGCAGCAGCAGGCTGCTGGAGGCATGGGGTTGAGCAAGGGGAGCGCTTCTCTCTGCCGTGGTCCAGGGGTTTCTGCCGTGCCCGCTCGGTGCGTGGGAGTTCTCGTGCTTCTGCTGCTGGGAATCTGGGACGCTCGTGCACAAAGTGAATTTCAAACTTCATCAGTGTATTTGTGGAAGACCGGTAAGTAAGGATGCTGTGATAACACAACAGCAGTGTGTTGAGTTTTTGTTGTAAGTAATAACCTTTTCGTGTGTTTTGTGTATGTGGAGGGAGAAAGTTAATCTAAATAACTAATGTTTACTGGCAGGATTGTGGGGGAAAAATAGGTCATCTTACAGAATTCCACCATCCAAGCAAATATTGCAATTAAAAAAACTCCACGTGTGACTCTGTGCCACTGTTACTGGGATCTCTTATATATTTTCTGTGTCTTCTGAGGTTTTTCATTTTGTTTAGCAGCTCTGTGCTGTATGTAAAGATCAGAGTATTAGTGCCTGTCCACAATGAGAAGGAGCAATTTTTACAATTGGAGTCAGCATCATTAAAAGGGCTCTAAACATATCGAAATTTCACAAAGAAAGATGTGATTCAGCATGTCTAATCTTTGTGTCTTGTGCTGACATGTAATATATTCAGTGTGGTAATTGATGGGGAGTTGGGTTTGTTAAATTTAGGTTTGTTCCACAGTATATAGGACACGTGAAAGCTAATGATGGATTAGGTGAAATTATCTAAGTGATGCCAGATCTCATAACCAAAGAGCCAAAGGCAAATAGGCTATGTGGATTCAGCACCACAGTAGATGGATAATTTCCCCTACTTTGATCCTAATGAGTTACGTGTCTGTTTTAAAGATTGCATAGTCATAACAGTGTTTCAACCTTAACTCTGCCTCAAAAATCAGTGGGGAATTTTCCTGTGTCTATTAATATATTACATTAATTCAGGACTTAAGCAGTGATGAATATGTGCATTTTAGTTGTCCTGATGCAGTTTTAGTTCCTATGTAAGTAGAGTCAAACTCTCATTTAGGAAATTTAAAAATTTCAGACTGGGAAATATTTCACATTAGCTTTGGCAGTTTCCTGTATGTTGCCAGGAATAAAGCAATCCAAAAAGTAGTAGTTTGTTTAAAAACTGATTTCCCATTAAAGGATAATACAATAATGAGAGAGATTCCAAATAAATCATTTGTCTGAAAAACAACTTTGAGAAGACAGTCTCTTTCCTGGATGGGGGGACCCAGCCTTCTGCCATAGAAGCAGATCAATTTACAATTACAGTGATATCCTGAATTTTTTAAGAGGCTTCATCTATCCAGCAGCTCAGAGAGGAGATTAAAAGGAAATTCATTTAAACAAGAAGACAAGCTTTCCAATAACATTAGAAAGAGAAATCTGAGGAACGGAAAATCCTTTCCAACTTTCACTTCTGACTGAAAGATGGGTTACACAATGACAGTGACTTTTTTTTCCTTTTAAACTATTGACAAATTAAAAACAATTTCCAGTTCCATTACAGATTTGTAAATGTTCAACACACACTTAGAAAGAGATTATATATGTGCACAGGTTTATACAAAGGCACAGTAGTAATATCACATTTTCATAAAGCATTTCACATTTACTCTAATTTGCTAGCCATCAGCAAAATAAACTCTCCAGCATTTTATTATGTCTCCATTTAACTGTGTAATAGATTGTATTAAAAAAATGTTAAAAAAGTAACATAATTTGAGGATGACAATAATAATTCTAGTGAACTACTACTTAAGAGCACGTGCAGTCAGTTTGCTATGGACTTAACTCCACTTACTTTGCACATTGTACACGTGCTCTGAAGTCATGTCAGTTAATCCAGCAAGAAGGAAACTGTGTTGGCTTTTGTCTTCTCCCCCTTTTCTCCCTTCCTGGCAAAGACTGCTCTTAAGAAACTCTTGTGTAGAGCAGGTATGATCCAATTACTTTGCCTGATGAAGAGCTAATTCTTCCCTTCAGCTTTCCTTCTGTGACCTCTCTTGTCTGCTTTGCCTACAGTAACAAATATTGCAGCCATAACATCAGTGATTAGATGAAAACATGATGAAAAACAAGTAATGAAAAACAAGAGTGGCTCTTTTCAAATGATGAGTGACAAGATGCAGTGAATAAGACACTGCATCTGTGTTTGGCTCCAAATTAAATTTTCGCAATCTTTTTCTTAGCTGTGTATTGAATTATTTTCTTTTCCCCTCTCAACTTGTGGGAGGTTCTAGAAAGTGAACTGGGAGAATTGCTCGTCAGTGGTCTGAAGTGATATGTAGTATGGGATGTATAGCGTCCAGCAAAAGTGTCAGAGGGAAAAACAAAACTGAACAGTAGTGAGCTCATGCAATTCAGATGACATTTTTCTTCTGTGAAGGAGAGAGGTCAGGGGAATGTGTGTCTGAGACTTTGTCTAGGCAATCAGCTTGATTATATGCCTTTTGGGACCTCTTATGTTCATTTTTTGAGAACCATGCTATTTTTGTATTGAATTTAGTCTGTCATCAGCTTTTGTAAGTGCTGTTCATGACTTGCATCTGTCTTGTTTTTATTTCTAAAGGTTTTTGAAATAATGGCTTGGTGTATGCTACTCTGTGTCTTCTATACCAGTTTACTGCATTATGTTTTCTTAAGGATGCCCTTGACAATAATCTAAAATGGTTATGAGGGCTGAGTTGAGGCATGCTTTCTTCTATAGAATAATAGTTTCTTTTTTTTTTTTAATGAGGTTTGAAGGGTGTTTTTGTTTTGTTTCGTTGGATAGAGGAGAGGAATGTTCTAATCCAAATTTCAAGTGTTTGCTTCCAATACATGAAAAGCTCTCAGGGGACACGATTTCCTGTTTGCTACCATCCTCCTGTCTACTACCATAAAAATCTGAGGTTATGGCAATACTCAGTTTAACCATTTGGGGGTTTAATTATCTTTGATTCAGCATGGACAATGTTGTGAATAATCTGCTTTGAGCAGGGAAGTTGAGCTAAAAGTTGTCTCCAGAGGTCCCTTCTAATCTTCACCAATCCTGTGATATGGGTGCCATCACCAAGTAATTTTTACTTCTCCAAGTGGAACTGCTTTGAAGTTTTGGCTTTTGTTACTTTTTTTGATCTCTTGAGAGAATGGGTATTTGGTGTTCTGCTGTGTTTAATGGATCTTCAGAGTTTTGAATGGCATTTAAATGAACATGGTTGATTATAGTTACAAGTGATTAAGCTAGGTTTCTCACCAAAATTTCTCATTCCATCCTGTGCAGACCTGGTGTATGCTTTTTATTCAGCTACAAATACACAACTGGTTCATTTTGTGTGGTCACTGGGAAAGCCATCTTGGTTTTTTAACATAAACTAAAGCAAAGTGATGAAACAGCTACATTCCCAGGGTTGAGTCATGGTGTGTATCTGCTTGATGATCTGAGCTAGAAAACAACAGCTTTTAACAACTCATGGAAGAGAAGTTGTGTTACTGAGGGTTGGTGGTTATATTGACGTGATGTTGGCACACACTGCCAAGCATTTTTATGTTGAAAAAAATTTTTAATGACGTTTTATTCATGAGTAATTTCCTTTCTCTGATTTAACTGTTTTCCTTTGCAATGGAAAGGACCTTTGTTTGCTTCAGGTTCTACACTGCTACATTGAACTTCTTTGAGTTCCTTAAATGTCATTTTTATGCTACCTTTACTTTTATGATTTACTTTAGAATTTTACTGGATATTATTGAATTGTATCTGAAGGGAAGTAGTCAAGAATGGAGCCAGGCTCTTCTCAGTGTTGCCAAGCAATAAAACAAGAGGCAATGGGCAGAAACGGATGCACAGGGAGCTCCACCTGAATACGAGGAAGAATTTCTTTTCTGTGCAGGTGACCAAGCACTGGAACAGATTGTCCAGAGAGGTTGTGGAGTCCCTCTCACTAGAGATATTCCAGGACTGCTGAGATGCAATCTTGTACCATGTGCTCTGGAATGACCCTCTTTAGACAGGGAGGTTGGACCAGATGACCCAGTGAGGTCCCTTTCAACCTGACCCATTCTGTGATTTCATGTTCGAAGACACCTTATAATCTTGTGATACTGCCTACTATGGGCTAAGATGTTGATGTATCTGTAAGTTTTGCAGTGAACAATGTGATGACTGCTGATTCCTAAATGAAGAATCCATAAAGTTTTCACTTTTTTCACTTTACGTGAAGATGCATGTTTTTCGTGTTCTGTCATTTCATCACACAGGACGTATATTTACCATTTCTTTATGCAACTGACTAAGCATAGGTGTTTCTTGCCCCATCAGAAGTTTCTTTTACTTCTTTCTACCCTATCCTTCTTTCTTTTTTTTTTTTTTTGTTAAATGAACTAACATGCTGATTTGTGATGTGCTGCCAGTGTTGGGTGTAATGCCTGCCCACAGTCACTAAGATATATATAGAGATTATATATATACAATATGCTGGTTAATTACTGAAGAATGCACAAAATCAACAAGGTTCTATCACGTTAAAGTTGCATCTTCCAACAGCTTGAAGTAGTGCACATTACACCTTTGAAGTGGTATATGCAGCATTGGATTAATGTCTCTGGAATAAAAAAAGTAATAAGAAAAAAAAAATCCAGGATGCAGTGCCTTTTCTATCATTATCTGTTTTAAAGACTGTTTATCAGATCTCAGATAGTAGAGATGGGTGTAGCTCTACAGAATTGTTTGAGATATCTGCAAATGTTGATACCAAGACTTGGTCTTTGGTATAACAATTGCAGCTGGATATTTTCCCTTCCTTTTAACAAGAGTAGAACTTGAAATAGGATTTCTGTGGGTAGCAGTGCGGTTTTAACATTAAAATGGAAAGAGAAAAAAGTCATTGTTTCCTGAAGAGAACGATTCAGTATCTATATTTTCCTGCTTATGTTGTATCTCCTAGATGAGAATTGGTCCTTAGATGATAACTTGTTCTACCTTTGATGCTGTCAAGAATCAGAGGAAAGGCAATAATATCTGTGTAGGCAACATACAGAAGATAATAGGCACTTTTGGGGTAGTGGAGGCCTGGAGTGAAACCAGCGGTCCAGATGGTTTCCACTGGAGGCAGAGGGTGTTGCAAACGCTGCAGTCCAAGAGCTCTCCGTAATCACTTTCCGATCTTTTTCAGGCAACACCATCTGTATGTGATTTATCCTTGTTCCATTGCCTTGGGAAGGGGGCTACACAAGGGCCTCCTGCTTCCAAACCTATAAACAAATGTTTTCTGTTTCAAGGTGTTACTCCGGGATTCTGTAACCAAATCACACTTCACTGCTTGATATGAACTTGGGTCTCATCATTCCTCTGATTTTCAGCCTCTTGGTTTCCTACTTGCCCAGAGAGGAACGAACGCAACATCGGTACCATTGCATCCTTGTCAGGTTTTACATTCTAAGGGCCAAATCTATTTTGAAAATAGTTTGTGTCCACAAATGGAATTTTCAACAGTTCTGAAATTCCTCTTTTAACATCTTTGGTGCCTAAAACCCATAAAATCACTGAATTAAAAGTATTTTATTTTCCCAATGTATGACCCTAGGACTGTCCTATTTTCAGTGCACTGAATGTTCCTATCTCATATTAATGCCTGAGGAGAACAGAAGTCCTTCCTAGGACTGGCAGTCCAGCAGGCATTTCAAAATGTACCTAAATACACACTGACAGGAATTATCAGAAGGGAAAAAGAGAGAGAGAAGAATTGCCTGACCAGACCTCTGATTAAAGCACTTGCCTTTCAAGAGCTGTGTCATCTTGTTTGTTGGAGCCATTCCATTACATTGGCAAAACTTACCCATTCGTTTTATTTTTTTTTCTTTCTTTTTTTTTTCTCCAAACAGGAGTAAAGACTTTTTGCAGTAATTGCACCTTGAGACTGGAGACAGATAAGCCTGTGTCAGTAACTAGGAAACTCCTGATTTTAAAGAGATTATGAAGAAATGATCTGAAGAGGAGGATTAGATGTTAGGGAAAATCCTAAATGAGAAAAAGATGTTTTATCTTGAGGCCTAACTGTCAGGAAGGGAATTCACATATGATGATGAAAGAGGGCAATGAGGACCTCTTCAAGGGAAAATAAAGCCCTAGTTATGGCATGGTGAGCTTCAGCTGGTGCCTGCACATCCTTGAGGAGAGAGGTCTGTCAAGATTTTTAAACTGTCATTGATTGTAAAAGGTATTTTTGGGGATTCATCTTTTTCATTCCCTGGTCTTCAGTTACAGAATAAGATAAAAGGAATATTAATAAATACTGTACTTCATCATATTTTCAAAGAATAAAAATTATTCAAGCAAAGTGTGCTAAAGAAACTGCTGTTAAATATAAATGATCCTCTAGGATAGAATGTGATTAAGTGTTGGTTACACATACACTGCATATATTCATATTAATTAGAATTTATCACTTTTATTACATTCTGTTATGCGCATCTAAGCAACCACAATCTTTGCTGTTGTCTCCCAGTTAAATCTGACTTTTATGTAGTCAAATGGGGCTTGTTTATCCGGGTCTTGAATAAGAAAATATTAATTTTCATTAGGCACTGTTGCTCTTTGCCCTCATTTATAAAATATCCTTTCAGATTTTTAATTCAAAAGAAATTTTGCAAAACATGTATTAAGTCTTTGACTAATGCAAAAGACTTGTAGTTCAGCCTGGCAACAAAATATTTGGCAGAGTTGCAGAAAATGGTTGCTTTAAGGAAATTATTTTTAAGTGTTGTTTAGTATTCTGTCCTTATTTAACAAAATCAAAGTAAATATTTAAATGTTTGGATAAAAATGTTGTGCTGTGAAATTCTTTTTCTTATGCAGTTATTTTGCCATATTTGAAGTAGGAAAATAGAAAAAAGTGTGGCTGGTATTATAAACCTCTAGTTAAGATAAACAAGTACTGTATGCTAGGGTAATGGTTGATTTCACATGTAGGATGGCATTTTGAAGCTGTCAGAAAAGTGGAAATCGGTAGTTGGTAATGTTGTACTGGTAGCACAGGAAGTCTGGATTGTTTTTAGCAAGTGCCCTGAAGTGCTTATGCTAACTGGATCAGCTGAATCCCTCAGCTCATAGGGATGTTGGAATAGGAGAATGCCTCAAAAGCTATGGGTTGTTTTATTCTGCAGGTTGGTATCCAGTGTTGAATTAATTCAGGTTTTTTAATACCTTATAGACCAGGGTTTAACTTTACAGTTCCCTACTTCACTTGATGTTGATGTCATTTTTTTATCCTGCTTTTCCACTCTGTTATTCAGATAACAGAATATCTTTTAACACAATAACTCCAGATTTAACAGAAAGCCCAATTCCCATAATATAAAGTATAGTATTATCAAAGACAAGTAGGAATCAATACTTGGAGTTAAAACTTGCTATGGTATAAATTAAATTGTGCATTAAACTTTGTATTGTGAGAAAATAATTTCTGGGGTAAAGAACAATGCCTATATTTATCCTCTTTATTGAAGTTTACATCCTGGATTCGCCTGTCTTTTTTTCTTTTTCTTCTATTCTTCTGTGGTCGGTTCACAGACAAGTCCGCTCTTTGTAACAGGGTGGAGAGACCCTTTTTCTGGAGGCATGTCCAGTCAAAATCTCTGTTTCTCTTTCTTAGCCTAGTGAAACTGAAAAAGTGGTGTGTTCCTTAGGTAAGATGTGTTAAAATTCTTGGTAACAGAAGTTTAAGATCTGGTGGGTTTGTGTAGCACCTCAGAGAAAGCAATGGGCTGACAGAGCCTACAATGAGAGGCAACAGTAGCATTGACTTGGGTTCTATTTATGGATTCTTCTTTCTTTTTATGTCTGTTTCTGTCTAGTAAGGCAGAAAAAATACTTGGAGTTACTAAAGTAATGGAAGAATTAGAAGAGAGAACCATATACAGAAATCCTAAAAATTCATATTATTGGGAAAAAATTTTCCTAAATAATCACAATTAAAATAACTGTATTATGTGGATATTAAAACTTAGTCAAATGGAAGTTAATGTAAGCAGTTTTGTTACCACTAGCACAAATTATTGTCCCCTAGGAAATCCCATTGTTTTCCATTTTCATATGAATGCTGTACAGTCTTAAACTTATCAGTGTCTGGGATTTCACACAAAATCCAGCAGCCATTTGTTGTGGCAATCAGCATGTTCCCAGCATTGAGTAGCACTGTGATTGTTGGTGCTGCTGACATTGCTCAAAGTTGTCAGTAGACCACAATAGCTAGAGGTTTTTTTTAATTGCTTTCTGTGCTTTGTGAGCAATGCCAAGATTGTTTTGGTGATTTTATGTCTGTGGAATAGAGAAGGAAAATCTGGTGTGTTTGCATGGATTCGGGGGAGGAGTGCCATTAGATGCAGCCCTTATTGACTGGCTCAAATGGAGGTTTCTTGTGTGATCCCTTGTGAATGATGTTGCTGGAAAGCAAGATTTCAAATGTCCAAATACCAGCAAGAGCTTTCCATAGATATTTTGAGGGGGAAAGGATTATGTGACCATTCCTCGCAGTCTGTTTGTATTGTATAAAGTGAGTTTGGGGGTATTAATTGGGAAGGGTTTCTGATGTGATGAGACAAACATTTTTAAGATTGATGACATCTGCTAATCCAATGAGAAATTTCTTAATGACAGACATTATTACTCTCTACCTCCTGTATTATGCAAAATGAAATGTTTTTGTTCATGAACAATAGTATACCTCTCCTTATGTGTGCTGGGGAATAGCTATTTTACCACTGAGCCATTAGAGAAATAAAGAATAGAACAGAGAGAGATTGTTTTATAATGACTTGTGTTTGTACAGTGCCTAGCACAACTGAATTATCTTCATTTGCTGGTATTCCTATGTACCACAGCTTTATACAAAACAACATAATTAAGACTTGTTAAAGATGCTGTTTACAAAGATACAAAGATAAATTATTAACATTCTAAAGGAGCATCCAAATAACGTCAAGTGCCAAAAGTAGTTCAAATAGCTGATCTCAAGATACCATACTAGAAGATACTGGAGGAGGGAATTATTTTCATAGGAAAAGAGTGTTGTAAAAAACCTTGGAAAGTGCATTCTCTGTGTGATAGTTCAAAAATGCATTGTTGGGAGAAGATATTGGGAGAAGAGGAATGTTTTTAAAAGTTACTTAGCATTTCCACATTCACAGATATAGCAGTCATCCCTTCTTCTTGCAAGTAAAAAAACTTTTGTTTTGAATTTTATATAAATGTGCTTTATTATCCTAAAAGAACACTTGTGTTATGTAAAATTTTACTTGTTTTGCAGTGTTCTACTGGTGGTTTAATAAAGTATACATTGTGAGGAATTTTGTCAGATTTTATTCTGCTTGACTTAATTTTCTTGTGGTTTTCGGTCAAAATAATTCCTGGATTAGAGGAATAGGGTGAAGCAAGAAGGGAAAAAGCTGTTAAGGTAGTCATAAGACTGCTACAACTTGCAACAGGGAACATAAACCTTATCTGCAAAAGTTGTGTTACAAACTAGTAAAGAGGCTGGATCTTGAATCCAATCTCAGCTCTGCACATGGTTTGCAGTGGTGGTGCTGGGAATCTGCCCATCTATAAAGTGCCATTTACCTGAATACAGTTTTCTGTAGGTCTGTGCAAAGACAAAATAGAAGCAACTTGGAGTCTTGAGATTTTTGATACAGTTGTTATGATGCCTTAAGAGGCCTCGTAGAAACAGAGACTAGACAGGAGTAAGGGAATAAAGATAGGTATTTATTTGAAGGACCTTCAAAGGTACCCCCGGGGAGCCAGAGGCTACTGCCAAGATGGACCCCAAGACGGACGACAGGTCACGAGTTCCTCACACTTTTATAGGTTTGGTTCATTTGTATACCAGGATTAATTCTCCAATTAAAGCTTCAGTTAATGATGTAATTTCCCCAAGCTTGCCCCTCCCTTTAGAGGCTTTTGGTTTGTACTTCTTGGGCCTAGGACGATCGGGGTGTCCTTGGAGAACAGGTCTGGAGAGGCTTTGTTGTGTCCACCTAACATGAGAGAGCAGAAGTTAACAGGCTACAAGAAACTTCCAAGTTACACATGAGGCAGTACAGAATTTGAAAAATATGAAAGTTAAAACCTGAGGCATCAATTAGACAGTACCCAAGGAACCAGTGCTTTAGCACACTTGTAGTACTTGGCATATACAAGCAAAAATGGATGTAGTGGAGAAGACCAGGACACTTGAGGGAAAGGAAGAAAGAAGTTAACATGAGTGGAGAATACAAACATGAAGAGCATGGGTCGACAAACCAACAGGGTTTTTTTTCTGTTGAAATCAAATATTTAAAATAGATTGTGAGATTGAAAAAACTCAGGGGGCTGAGAGAAGGGGCAAATTCCTGCATGAACAGATATGGAAATTTTCAAACTAACATGAATTTTCTAATGAATCCATCTGGAAACTATTTTCATGCAATATTTCCAACAATACATATAGCTCTGTGTGCATGCTTGCAGGTGTGATGTGTATGTTCAGCATACTGTCGAACACTGCTGTATGGTTCCAATGGAACTACTTTAAAATTAATAAAATAATAGATTATCTAAGTTGTCTTCTTCCTGACTAGAACAGTGGCACATCTTGAATTTGTGGCCATATCTAATGAAATGTTGAGGTTTTTTTTTCTATACCACTAACTCCTTTTTAGAAATTCCATCTTCATGGCTGCTGAGCTTGCTATTTTTAAGAGGCATACTTTGAAGGTTGTCATTGAAACCATTTTTTTTTATTTTTTTTTCCCATTTATTTGTTTGTTTCTGTAAATCCTAAATGAAGTTCACAGTCAGCATTGCTTTTTAGATGACAGCATTGGAAAGACTGACTTGTTCCTGTAAGATGTGCTTGGTGCCATGCAGAAGATAATGAAAGGAAGAGGAGGAAGAGTGATAAAGTGACAGAAAATGCAAGGAAGATTTGTAGTCTTTAACTTGACGTGAATGAATGACTTATGGCTCTCCATATTTCAACTTGATATATGAATGTCAACAGCCTGGGAGCAGTTTGGGTACCTGAACCGTAAAGCCAGGAAATTCAGGTTATTTTCTGTGGTGTACTTCACATCTTTGTAGGGAGCTGCAGGAGAATGCTATGGTCTGTGCTGTAAAAGTGTGAGTTCTCTGAAACCCCACAAAGTGCATATCACGGCATATTTGTATAGCTGATATTATATATTTACTAAAGATAAGCCCTTTATTTTCTCACCCTCTGCATTAAATATATTTTAAAAGCTTTATGGAGGAAATCCAGATGATGAGTATATGTACTGATTATGAGTGAATCTTGATTCTTTTGTCACAGTAAAGATTTGAGCTATTCTACCAGGTATACTGCCAATTACATGTGAAGGAAGTAATTCTAAAATTGTGAGTTAGTTGTATAACTATAGTACAACCTGTTTGTTGAGATAGTATCACTTTTGTATTTTTCTTAACTCTGCAAGATGTTCATTTACTGCTCTGAGGATGTGATGTAGCGAACACCTTCTCTTGAAATCACTGAATTTTCTGGATTACATGCTTCATAGTTTCTTCTGAACAGTATACTGCTTAGTTTTTCTCTTAACAGGCAATTAGTAGTCTTTAAGGGTCAGGGTCGGCATGAGCCAAAATTGGGTAGTAAAGATTTTACTTTTTGGATGCAGAAGTAGGTATTCAAAATAGGTGTGTTTTGCTGAAGCCTCTCATATAAAAGGAAATGGATGATTAGAAATGGAGTGACAATTCAGTGAACTAAAAATTGCTGCCATGCATGCAGAACAAAGTCTCTCAAAATAACAATCTGTTGCTTATGCAATGTCTTCATCACTCTCATTTAAGAAATAGGTTTCCTCCTATTTCAGAATGTTATTATGAGACTAGAAAGAGACAAACCAGTGAACACATGTCTCAGAGGAAATGACATGTTGTTAACATTCACATATAGATGCTATTATTTGGTTTAAGCCATTTTAAGAAAGATGGTAGATAATTTGCTTACAAAGTAGCTTATGTACAAAGGTTGTATATGTGCTTTCTCAACTTGCTGTTTTAGTAAATTAAAGGCACTCTTCAGTATATAAACCCATAACTTCCTAAGTATGTTGTTCCTCGGACAGTAACATGTTATCCAGAAAGTTGTTTATTATTATTATTAGTAGTAGTAGTAATTATTCTATGTATGGCATACAGTCTGCATATAATCCTGTGAGAGTGATGAGTAGCACTACTAGAGGCAGGTGTTTATTAATAAAATATGGGTTTAAGGAGAAGTTGAGATGAAGAAAAGGTGCAACTTAATTAAAGAGAAAATATTAAAAGGTAGAGCAAATAATTAGTTTTCAGTCTTTTCATGCCTATGTTAGTTGCTAATGCAATTCAGTATTGCAATTTCTCTTCCTTTTAGGACAGACATTCATCACATTTTATGCAAACGTTACCAGAGAGAGTTATTTTGGAAAGAAAAGACAAAATATGTTAGGAAGCCATAAAAAAAGATGTCCTGCTTTCTGTATAATGAATCGGGTAATACAATGCCTTTTTGTTAACTGGTTTTTTTCATTGAGACTATGTAAAAAAAAAAAAACAAGCTATCATTAGCTAAGGCTTATTAAATCTTCAGAATGTTATTAAAGTAGTTTAATCTAGTCAGACATAGCTGGAAAAAACAACCGCAAATATAAAAATTGGAGTGTAGACCATAAAAGATAGCATGTCAAATAAAAAAATATAAAAATCTTTTGTGTTCTATCACTTCACCTGTGTCTGTAGCTAAGAGTTCACAGATTTTGCTGCAATTAGTTATAAAGGAGGAGTCCACTTGAAGTAGAAGTGCTGCTTTTGGTTTTGAATTTTTAAAGTAAAGATGAAGAAGGTTCCCTGAAGATAGAAATTCGTTAAGAAAGGCAAAGACTTTTTGGGGAATATGTTCTGTTCAGGGTGGTTTTCTGTTTCCCACTTTGTATGTCTCAGAGCACACGGGAGCTTCTAATGAAAAAATAATACAGTTCATTAATGTGGAAAAACTTCTGAAAGTAGCTACAGCCTCACAGCATTCTGGGAATTAGTTTGAACATAATTGGTTGGATGTCAATATTAAAAAGCACTCTAATGAAAAAGAAAATGCTCAAGCTATGATAGTTTGCTGCTTCTGATGAAAAATTTAATGAGGCTGAATAATTAACCCCTTCTCTCTTCTTTCTTCCCAAACTGCCATGTCTTTCCCAATTTCTGCTTTACATTTATTGTAAATATTTTAAGCAGTAGAGTGTCTATCACAATAATAGAAAGACTACACTATGTCTGTATGTCACCCTATAGCTAGTTTGCTTTTTTTTTTTGTAATCCTTTTTACCTTCATGGCGAGATTACTCAAGTAGACTATTTGTCAGTTGTCATGCCCCTCAGCTATGACTTAGCTGAACTGTACTTCGTGAAGTCTAATCTTTCCTGTTAAATCCACTGACTAGTGTTGCACCAAGCAGCACAGGCTCTGCTATTTACATAATGGTTACTCTAATTGGGTTAATGTGACTTCTAACCTCAGGCTGAGAATTACTTCCTTCTGAAATGCGATCATTGCCCAAATACATACACTTTCCAGTCTCTGAGTTGACTCCTAATCACTTACTAAATAAAGTTATAAAGCACATGGGAGTTTTTTCACGAAGAAACTATAAAAAAAAGGCAACATAACAACCAAGAAGAACAAAACAACACACACAAACAGAAAAGACACAAAACCACATTGTGGACATTTTCTTCTGATATCTGAGTTGTCATCAGTTTGATATGATATGCATTGTTTTCTTAAATATATGGAATTCTATGAGAAGTACAGATAGATGAGAAATGCAACATATAGACTAGTTCTTCAAAACACATTAAGTTTTTGTACAATACAGAGGTTTTACTGACTTTTCAAATCAATCATCTACGATTACTTTTTTTCCTTTTTTTTTGGGTACATATGTTAGTTTTTAGGTCTTCATCCCAGTTCCTCACATGGCTTGTATTAGCACTTCCATATCCTACCCCTCTTTTGTTTCAGTGGGCTAATGGATGCTGTATGAGATGTTTGTCCCTGTGACCTGGATCTGTTTTACCTGCCTGTTCAATAACTGCTCAGTATCCTGGAGAGGAAACGTGTTTTTACTGCCATAGGCCTCTACCTGCATCAAGAAATAGTAGTTCATCCTTTTTGTCACGTTGTGTTAATGCACTTCCAAAGAGAAGGATGATCTGTGAAGATGGCCTTATTTATCTCATGCTGTCAATATCTAAAAATTTTTATCAAAGATGAGTTGAAGTTAGAAGACAAAGCCTGAACCAGTTGGGTGCTTTTGTTAATGATATTCTAGATCTATATAAGTTACAAGTCCTGAATATCAGGCACATCATGATGGCAATGCAAAACTGGATTTTAATATTCAGCAACACTCTGTAGAGACATTTGGTGCTTCAGAAGGCTGCTGTTCTTTAGAGCCTGAGGCCTCAAAGATAACCTGGAATGCCAGATAAGGAAATTGATAAAGCTGTCAGTGGTTTGCTGTGCTCTACTTCCCAGGATGTGAGCCACCTTGTCACATGGAATACTCATGATATCATCCAGCAGACGACATTGAGAGATCACAACTTTTTCCTCACTTTTTAAGAAAGCGAGAAACTTCTAGTGTAAGCTTAATAAAAAAAATATGACACATATCTGTACAATATCTCAACAGGAATTTTTGCTTTTTACCTAATTGGATTTCATGCGACAACTCTATGATTTTTTTTCTTTTCATCATGGTAAAGAGAGAGGTAAATTTGAATCTTTCTAGCAGGAAGTTTAGTTCAGGTAATTAACTGTTGCAATAACAGCGTACATCTGTTTGATTTTTCCACTGGGAAGGTAAAATTTTGGGGTCCAACCTTGTATGCATTTAGATCCTGTGAATTTAATGTCATGTCTCAAGGTAACACTGCAAGTGCTCATCATTTTTACTGGATACTAAAGGAGGAAATAGTCTCCATGAGACATTCCTAGATGGGTTTTTTTGCATTTTAATTTATATTTTTTAATAAAAATTCATCTTTCTTCTTTAATATGTATTTTGTAGTATCACTTTCTTTGTGCAGCTCTGTACACTGAGACTTCCCTTGTTAAATCCTTTAAATTTTAATATAGATCACAATGATGGGGCTTTCCCCACCATGGAGGCATCCTTAAACTTTCTTTCCTTCTGTCTTCTTGAAATTACACCTAACTTTTCAGAAGCTCAGGCACTTTACTTTCATTTTCTTTTCAATTTTATTTAAAGGAATATGTCTTAATTGCTGTTGCTGACACAATATCCGTTCAAACAAAATGCCCAGTGCCAATTGTCTTGTGTTTAAACAACTATGTTAAAATCTACTTAAAAAAAAAAAAGCTATAAGGTGTGTCTTGATCTTATTTCCTTTTCAGAAGATTCTTGGTTATTAAGTAGATTAGCCTATATGCTTTAGTTAAGGAATAATACCTGATCCTTGAATCAGAAGGAGTGGGAAGCAGAAGATGAAATTGTGTTATGTGACACTTTGTTTCCTCTTGGTTTGGAAGAATTTTTAGAAAAGGCTACTCCCTTACCCTTCAGAAATATGGGTGCCTGTTGGGACTTATTCTGAGCATAATGCCAATGTAGCTTTATCAAGCAGACCTGGTAAGAAAACAAATATATGAGTTTTAGATCCACATAAGATATTCTAGCATCCTTTAATTTTTCAGTTGTAATGAAGGGCGTATTTTTGGGGTGATGGGGAAGTGTTAATGTAGATTTTTGATAATTCTAATAGTTACTGTACATTTGTAGTTGATGGTTCAAGATCTTATTTAGTTCTTCTGATTTATGTGCACAGCCCATTTCTGTCTCCTTTTTGCTTCTACCAAGAAAAATGTTCAATGGAACTGAAGTAATGGAAAATGCTACTTGCTCATGTGGTTCTTATCCCCTCTGAGGTGCTTTGGTTTTGTGGGGAAATTAAAAATAAAATAATAGTAATTTAAAAAATCAAATTTCAGTGCAGTGTAGGTAAAAAGGAATTTACTCCTTGCAATAAGAAGTCCCTGTGAATTAAATTTTTCAAGTATAATACCCATAATTTTGAGATCTGGTAAATGAGTACCCTTGGCTTGGCTGTTGGCAATGATTTTGTATCTAAATAAGCTTTTCATAGCTATTATATTTTCAAAGCAGAGAATGTTATGTGTGTTTAAAAATAACTGGTTTCAAGAAGAGTTTCAAAATGAGAACATACTGCTTAAAAACATGTGTAATGGAAAAGCTTTCAAATTGAAATTTACTTCATGGTAGCCATTTTTGAGACAGGCAGTTCAGTATGATTCCAAGCTTCTGCTTTTTTTTGCCTTGACAATAATGCATCAATCTGCAGTGCTGGTAAAGATACAGAAATTGGTCCCAGCAGCACAGAAGCAACGCCCATTTTAATTTTAAAGGTCATGCTTGTGCAATGCCTTTTGATGAATTAGTAATTAAGTCATTATTTTTTGATAATTTTGGTTAGCCCTTGTTTTTGTGAAGTATTAAGATGATTTTATTTTTCCAATTTAGTGTCCTTATGTAGCTTTTCAGTACAAGTTGGGAAGGTAAGCAGTCTTTCTACTTCAGGGATGTAATTAATAAACAAGCATTCTTCCAGCTCTAAGACTGCCTGCAGTTTCAATGCCGTCCAACTACTCACACTAGCTAACAAGATAATTTTGTAATTTGTTTACAAACAGGAAATTGGGTAAGGCATTTTGAAATGTAATATTTATTCTCTGCCTAGTGCAATTAAGAGTTTCTTTGCATATTCTTAGTCTATTTTATTATTACTCATGGGTTTGTAAGAACATATTTCACAAGCACAATCTGGTGCTTCTGTGTTTTTAGAATATTCCTGAATACTTTGTGGTGATTCTAAGTAGATTCTTGGAAATGACTCTATCATTGTAGTGATGCTACAGAATTACTTAATGTAGTTTTCATTGCGGAAAGATCTTTGCTGTCTGTTTCTCACTATCAGGATTTCTGACATCCTGTCAGATTATTGTAACTCAGCAGATGGTCTTAGACTTGATCTTTAATCAGTAAACTCAGACTGAAAGTTTGGCGTTTATCTGTTTCATTCTTAGCTATGGACTAACAGTGGGACAGATGGATTCACCCTGTTCAGTGAAGGTGCCATAAAGAGTGCTCTTTGGAACAGTACATGTTGCTGTGAAAGACAGCTAGTGCTGCTGACATTTTGGATTGTTGTACTTGAGTTCTGATGTCTTTAAAATCCTCATTTATGAAAAAGACAATTTTATTCCACTTTTTACAAAGCCCTTTACAATTTTCAAAGGGAGGTCAATTAACTAACCTCGTGTAAGAAAAAATGAGCACCTGAGTACAAATAAGGAAACAGATATCTGAATTTTGCAATCAATATATTAAATAAGGAAATTCTTTCTTGTGGGTTTTCAACTTAATTACGTATTATGTAATATTTTTATTGCTTGTATTAAACTTTTTCTGAACATTTAAAACAAACTGACTAAAACATATATTTTTGAAGGGCTTACATTGTCACAAAAGTATATCTTAAAAAATATTTGTTGATATATGCCAAGTTCTTAGTTGCAAAAGAGATTTGTGGGGCTTTGCTTTTTTTGATTTTTTTTTTTTGAGAAGCACATATGGTAAAGCTGTCAATACAATGGTAGGTTAAAAGTAAGACTCACAGCACTATTAATACTACTTTATCACCATGTTGTTTTCATGCAATGTGTTCTCTTTGTGTCAGAGTATTTTGCTGTTAGTTCAGTGGATTTGGTGGCAGGTTGTTATAACTGCATTTCAGGATATAGAGATAAAATCATGATCTCTATAAATACATATCTCTGTCAACCAGAACTAGCTTCTCTCAAAGTGTAGAGAAAATTTTCTTCCTGACAGTTTTTTAGAAGTTTGGATTTTGTTCTTTGTTAGAAACAGGAAGAAAAGCTATGTTAACTAATGAAGAAAACTAACATTTTTTCTGATTAAACCTGTATTTTTATGTGTGTTTCCCTGTTAATACCTTGGTGCCTTCAAGTATGAGCCTTAATTTTATCATCATAGATTTTGATTCCTGAAGTAACTTTCTTCAAAACTCTTGATGCTATTCCTGCTTGAAAATGCAACTTGAAATGATACTTTCTAGATTTATTCCTGGTGTTTAGAAATAACACTGTTTTACATAATGAAAAGTATTTTTGTGATTCTTAAATGAAAAATATAAAGCTTACATGAGTCTTTGTGGTTTGGGACAACCTTCCCTAAGTAAGGATTTATTAATGGTAAATCATTTTGGCAATTATTTGTGATGGATTGGACTAATTATTATTAATGGTTGCATTTCAACTCCCTCTTTCTTCCCCCTAAGTATAGTATCTTGGATGTTCAGAGTTTAGAACTGCATTAGAAAAACACACCATATGGTATTGCTTGTCTTCCCTGATTGAATGTAACAGCTGTAGCACCAGCTGTTACTTTGCAGATTCCTGAGTAGGCTGTATAGATTTCATCTGTAAGTGCTCAGGCATTCACTTTCATATTTGTTTTCAGGATGGATTGTCTGGCAATTACATTATGATTTATTTGAAAATATGAAAGACATCCAAGTATGGTTATTGTTTAAAAGTAAGCGTATTTTCAGTTAGCAGTTTGAAACTTTATGTGCAAAATAAAAGCGCAGCATTGTCTGGCATTTTTGTAATGCATAGGCTTTGCTGATATTTTTGCAAAGTTGCAGAAATAGAAGTAATCAATTCTATTTCTTTAAAAAAAGTAAACCAAAAAGCTCACCTCTGTATGGAGTCAGGCTACGTGTATTGCATCTCCTTGTAATATGAATGCATGCAATGCATAAATGCTACGTTGCATAAAATTTTCATGCTTGAATGCTTCACATTTATTGGGATTTTAGAGTTACTGAATTATTTTAATTTCATTAAAATAATGAAATAATGCTTTTCTTATCGATATAAATACTTGGTTACAAGAAAACCTAAGAGGCTTTTATTGACATTTAGAAATTTGTTAGTAACTGGATCAAAATAACAAAATAGTTTTCTGTGTCAGAGTTTGGATAGCATTTGTATTTATTTAAAGTTTCCAGTAAGTACTTTTTCTATTGCATTTTTCTGGTGAAAGCAGATCTAAGCAGGGACTTTGGAATGCTGGGTAGAGCAGGGTATTCCCAGAGTGACTGTTAGAACACCCAAAAATCTTGAGAGGCAAAGATTCAAGGAAAGAATTTGTACTCTTAAGTAGTAGCAGATAGGATAGTATTCGTAGTCCTGTGGGAAAGACTATTCTGTATATCATTAGCTTATTAGTGTCTGTTCCATCTTCTTTTGCCCCAAACTGGTGGATGAGAACTTTTGTTCCCTTCAGGTGTTTATTTTGTGGCCTTTGGTATCATGGCCTTACAGATACGTGTGAGCTTTCTGACAGCTCTCTGTCCCCCGTCGAGGGGGTGGATGGTTTCAAACATTCACAGTCATTCTAGCTGGATGGGTTATTGATGAAATTGCTGTTCAGATGTGATGACAATTTAATACGGTACATGATAACTGAACTGAGTGACCTTTGCTGCAATTGATGTTGGCCTTTCTCCCCGTTAAGTGACCACCTAATTTATCTAACTTAGAGGAAGTACTGTGATTGCTGCATAAACTGTCTTGGTCAAAGATATCTCCCATTCATCCTGAAAAGGTTGAGTGGACAATAGTGATCAGAAAAGGTCAAAGAGTCTGATTTAAGATTGTTTAATTTTAGTGCTCTTTTTCGGAGGTAAAAGTACATGATGTAGCCAAATGTCTGTGTAGGTGAGTCTGGTGGAGGCAAACCAGTACCATAGAAGACTTTAAAGAGTGTCACCCAGGCTGTCAGTTTATAAGGGTTAGACAGAACAAAATATAAGTTTTAGACTTCTCTTCAATTTTAACAGAAGACGTCCAATTTTTTAGTTATATTGTAAAGTTTGTGTACATGTGGTTAATATTTCACAGAACCAGACACAATTACTTATCTTTAGTGAAAACTGGTAGATATTGATCAATTAAAATGTGATATTTAAGTTAATTTATACAGGTTATTTTCTGAGGAGTTTCTGCTCTTTCAGAGCATGCCTCATTCAAATGGCATTAACTACCCCTTCTATGATGAAGCTCAAAATTGTCAAAGAGAAATTAAGAATAATCAATCTGTGTGCTTTTCTTCAACATATATTGTTCTAATCCACAGAGATTATTTTCTATTTGATTATTTTGAATCTTGGAGTGTTTTACCAGGAGGAGATCAACACAGTGATTTTTGTCACCTTCTGCTTTCTCTGCTAATCTGGTCACATTGGTCCATTACTTGTGATGTGTGCATACAGAGTGCATAGGAATTTCCTGCCTACTTAGAATATTATATAGTATGTTGGGATTTTTTGCCATGCATTGTAATCCCCCCCCCTTTTTTTTTTAATTTTATTTTTGTATTTCAACCTGAAGCATTTGGAGATAATTTTTAGTTTGTTACATTTAGTTCTGTTCTAAGTCTTAACCATGGCTGCTGTGAATCCTGGGGATTAGCACAGTGACACCAACATTTTAATAGATGCAAATATTGTTTCAGAATCATCTAAATGACCAAGTCTGTTTTAACATGAGTATATGTGCCACTCTTCACTCTAGGCACTCATTTTTCTCACGTCTTAAGAAGTTAGTCTATTTGAGCAGTAACTAGGGATATCAAATTTCTTCAGATCATTGAGGTTGTGTAATAAACTTTTCTTTTTGTACTTACTTAGGTAAAGTTCAGTGTGCATTTCTCATAACACTGGTGCAGTAATGCAGAGAAAGGCTATACTTACATAGTTGTGGGATCCAAGTCTCCTTGGGATTGTCCTAAATTGACCTGTATGAAGTCCACTAGAGGTAGAAATACAGCCACTTTAATTTTTCATCCTTATTTTGGTCAATAATGAGACAGACGTAAACACAGGGCACTTCTGTCTGTGTTTTACCATGTTTTCATTTTACCTTCACTCATTCCATAGGATTGTAGTCGTCATCGTGGAGTGTAGATACACGTGCATGTGTGTGTACAAGCTTATTTACCCCGGGCGCAGTGTGACTTGATTGAAGTTTCATTACAAGCTTGTTAACAGCTAGGTTAAAGAGAGTGTGTAGACTGTCTGGTAGTTAATTAGTTCCCATCAACAAAATTATTAGCACAGTAGGTCAGAGTCACTCCTGCCAAGTGAAAGCTTCAATAATCAGTGCGGTATCTGGGTCAGAGACCAATCCGATCATAAAAACTGCGATTGCTCGGGCCTGGAGGGTGCAGGGTCAGGGCCAGTGGTACCGCTGAGCTCGTGAGGTAGAGTTGCTCCTCTGTCACTGATAGCATTACATGCTGAACATTAGCAGTGGCTTTTTTTTTTTTAAGTTTTTGCTGACACTCTGGAATATTGGCCACTACAAGCATGAGGCAGCAGCTTGCATGATGAATCACCACCATAGGAGATGTGTGAATTGGGATGTTTTTCTTTGAAAATATAGCTCTAGTAAGGATCCCATCACAGGAGGTAGGAGTTAACAGTCAAAATATTAGAAGCTACTCTCCAGTTATCTAATCTGTCTGAATTTGCTCATAAGTTTTTGTTCATATTTAATTCAAATGGAAATAATCTATTATTTTACACGTGTATATACCTCTCTGTTCTGAGCCTGTACAGGGCATCTTTAATGCTGAAGTGAGTTTAGCAAAGGAATTTGACAAGACTGAGAAACAATCTTGCTGATGTGTCTTTAAAATGTCTGTTTATGCAGTTCACCTAAGAGTAATAGGACAGAAGGGAAACGAGACTGGAGACAGTTGGTATCTTAGAAATAGATCAAAAGCTTTCCCGTTTTGTAAAAGACAGCTGTAGTATTGCTCCATCTGGGAAGAACTACTTCTGCCAATAATTGCCCCAGAACTGTGGGAAGAACATCCAGCTCAGTTCCAAAGCAGAACCACTGTAATACATAATACATCATTTCCATCAAGGTTGTTTTCTTTCTGAGAATTACATGTATACTCATAGGAGAACATTTGGGCATCTTCTGTAATAAACTGAAACACAAAGGTATGGTTTTGTTTCCAGGAGGGTAAGAAAATGTGAGCCAACGTGCATGCCAGAAAATATTGTTGAAAATAATTTTGTGGAAAGCAAAAGCGTATGGTAGGTGCAAATGGGTAATTCAAGGAAATACTTCCCTGTCGAAAATACAGTATTTTTTTTAAACTTTGATTCTACCTATTCATTATAAAAGAAATTATCAGTATTTTTCCAATGTTTAAAATAATGCTATGAAATTATTTATGAAAATATGCTTCCTATGAACCTGTCTGCCTATCTTACTTCTGTTTATTACTGTAGACTAGAAATTTTAAGATGTTCCAACATCCAAACTTTTACTACTGCCAGTTGAGCTGTCCCAATGCCTGTATATCAGTGCAACATCACTGGCTTTGTCTGAAAACTGAGAATTTTATTACATTTACTATTACTCACTTCAGAAGAATATTTATATATCTTTTGGTTTATCCCTCTATTCTTTGTTTTATGTAATTTTGAATACAATTACATACAATTCAGATTTCTTTTAGTTTGTTTTTTATAATTTTCTTAAAAAGTTGGTGAATAATACAAATCAAGCGGTACTGTTTTCCAGGTAAGTGCCAATAAACGTTTCTTTTTTTTCTGTTAGTAGCAGAGCAATGTGGCAATTTGAAACTATTTTTGGCATATTAGGAGTTTGTAAAAGGTAAAGTAGAGCATCTTTTGAAAAATCATATGCCCTCTTTAAATTAACTGTGGATCCACAAACATTTGAGATTTGTTTATAATGAGTTAAACTTCATAGATGATGAATCCACATATGTCAATATTTAAACAGAAAGCTATGCTGTTACCTGTTCAATTTCATACGATTTTTTGCTTTGTTATAAATAAATGTTCTTCAGAAAAAGCTTCTCTTAGTCCTTTTCTCTACATCAGCCAGCAGTCTTTGCTGTGCTTTGTGTTTTCAGCTTGCATTCATAAGTGGTATTTTTTTATAAGACTTAAAAAGTCACATTAAAAATAATGGAAAAAATAATGATTGTTTTGATGCTCTTTGAATTGCTTTTGTAATCTGAAGCCAAATGTTCCAATGACAGTGGTATATTCTCATGTTTTCCTCTCAAAATATGTTTATAGCTTTTAAAAAAAAGGAGAAAGAAACAAATATCTTTAGATATTCACACATTATTATTTTACCCAGTTATCTAAATCTCTTAAATTTTATATTTTCTGATGGTTTTCTAGTCCCAATGTATAATTGTAACACTCTAGGGATTTTTTCCTTCCCCATTTGCCACAGTCTTGCAGCAGTATTAGCAACATTTAGTGCAACATTAACATCATCTAAGTTAGAATGGTTTTATTTCAGATTGTGTTTCCTTAGTTGCTGTACAGATGTTTTCCTTGACTGGTCTGGAGTACATGAATGTGTTATTCAGGAGACTTCGCCTTCTGGTCCTAATGTCTTACGCTTATATGGTCCCATTCTCTTGGAGCTGGCACGATCTGCTCTCTGACACAGGCCTGTGCTGCCCTGCTGCTTGACCTTGCTTTTCTTTGTCACCCTTATCACAGAGCTGAAGGTGCGCTCTGCAGCTTTCGCCTTCAAGGTCCTGTGCTGCTGGTGCTTCTCTACCCTCTGTAGAGCCTCGTTAGTTTGTTAGTGAGCAGCTTAGTGTTGAATGGAAAAATGGGTATCATTCCTTTGTTATATGTTGGGTTTTTAAGGTCTCTTGAAGGACAGTTTTGTGCCATGTGTCAAAGGAATTATTTTTAGTAAGTGTATCTTCTTAGTTGTCTTCCTCACATTCATCTATTTGCTTATTGTGTGACTGAAATAATGTAGTAAATAAGAAATGTCTGGGTACTGGTGATACTGAATGGAACTACAGGACTCCTAACATGCCACTCTGCATCCAGCCCTTGTGAAAACACAAATCTTTGGAATTGCTCTTTTTCTTACAGGCAGGCTTTACCACGAGTACGGTAATAGATTACTCCAATAATGAGTGGTACTGGAGGAAATAGTATATGCTGTGAAATTTAGTGCATAGGTGTAGTAATAACACACAGAACTTATTACTTCTTACTAAAACTTATTTTAAATATTGATCGCAAATATTGCCATGATGTGATTTTAAACTTGTCTATCACTTACACTGCTTCTCAAGTAACAATATTTAGTAAGCTTTAATTTTTTTGGTCATTTGGAGTTAAATATCCAAGGTTAAAGAACTTAAAATGTATGTTAAGTGAATCCTTAGACAAAAATAAAAACACAATGCCATTGTGGGCTATGTGTTTGCATGCTGGGTCTCAAACCAGTATTTGAGCACATTTCTATTTTCATGAGAAAGTGCTAAGAAAGACAAGCCCTTGAATGGAACAACTAAATGGGTTTGCCATGCCCTGTGGTTCTACTCTTATTTCCTTGACATTTCTCTTTCCTTCCTCAAACCTGTGCATCTTGTAGCATGTGTTTCTTCCGTTGTCATCCATTTCCCCAATTTTGGACCTGATTGCATTAAATAATCAAATGCAAAGTTTAAGTCTGGAAGACTCTTCAGAGACTAAAATATTCCTAAAAAATGTGTAAATGGGAATATCCAGGAGGGAAACCCACAAACTACTGTCCCCACTGAGGGTAATCAGATAAATGGCTCTTTCATATACTGACCACACTTAAGCAGTCTCTTTCAGTTGTACACCAGTTCTTCTGAACTTTTCATTCAAAACCAATCACACTTCTATATCAGTCTCTAAATTGCATCCTACAGCTGGAATAAAGGATTTACCCTAAATTCACAGTTTACATCTAATACTTTTTTACATTTCTTTTCAGTGTATGACCTGGTTAGAATTAACCCAGTGTTTTGGGTCCATTCTGACCCTCAATCTATGATGCTGCAAAACAACAATTCAGAGTGGAGTCTTGCTGTCCTTGCCCTGTGTCCACACTGATGAGTGGTGCTGGCTGTTGAGTGAGCATGGCACCGTGAACTCCAGTTCCTCAGTGTCATTTGGGCTAAGAAATTACTCAAAAGAAATTCTGTCAGTAGCTGTGGGACCTGTTCTGGCTGCATTGGGCAGAGCATCCCTCTTCCTCCCTCCCTGAGCCATTTTATAATTGTCTGCTAGATTTTCAGGCTCTGCTAAGAATCTGGTGCAAGCCAAGCTTTGAAGTAGTTATAGTGGGCACTCAACAATCTGTGAACAGAGTGGGAGAGCCCTGTCAGGGCATATTGTGTGCTTTGGTGTGACTGGTATATTGCTGCTGCTCTGGAAGAAAAGCTTCCTCCGTACTTGAGTTGTTGCCCCCAACTCCAACACCAGCTTACAGAAATCACAGGTTTTGTTGAGCCTTGGCAAGCAACTGCTATGGGACTTCTGGCAGCAGTGGCATGACATCTTCCTACCCCACCTTCCCAAAATCTAAATTCTACTTAGGGGACCACAGGCAGTGAAGGGGACCAATGATGGTAGCGGCAAGTGATCTGCTTTGTTAGACATTTGGGATGTTTGAACAAGTTGTGTCTTCCTTTCTGGTTTTAAGATGTAATTCTTTGACTATAAACAGCAGGTTTTGGCATCCTACGTTTCTACAAATACACAGCAATGTACAGAATGTGAGAAAAATGCTGTCAAAAACTGGTCCCACTAATGAAACATGTAGAAGAGAGAAAGAGAGATGAGAAGACATTTTACTTTAAATCCTGAGTAACATATAAAATACTTCTTAATACTGAATGTATTATTTAATGCAATGGTTTTGACTTCAAAATTTTTTTATCCTACAGACTTTTATTCACAGGATGACCCAAATCAGATATCCAAATGTTTGAATGTAACATGAAGTCAGTAAGTTGTTTAATATATGCAGATCTAGGAGACAGGGGAAGTACGGGAGTGCAATGAGAGAGAATCAGAAGTGGGACAAAAGAAAAGATTTGATTGCTGAAAGAGAATTTCTAGATACAAAGGAAAACAGGAATTTGGAGATACAAAAAGAAGAGCAAACAGAGAATGAGGAGGGTTAAAAAAATCTAATGAAAAATTTACTATTCAGTCTACTGACACCTCAGGCTGCTAGAGTTGCTTTGCTCTGATAGGTAGAGAAAAAGGGATGAATTCTCAATCTCAATGTGTTTGGATTTTTGATGTGGATACCGTGATGAGGCAAATTATTTTAGCTCTCTTCATGGAGATACTGACTCGAATTAAGTGATTCTTGGGTAGTAATTATACCCATACGATGTGCCGTATTCTACTGTAGTCTGGATAAATTAATTTTCTTTGTGTTGTCATGTAATACAGGAATAGCACTGTTGGCACGTCATGACATCTGTAGCATTCTGTGGTGCAACTGCAAAGATAATGCAAAAGAGGATCCTGAAACTACTATCCTGTTTACAGCTTGTGGCCTGTAATTGGAGGCCGGTAGCTTGCAGTGTACCACAGAGATAACACTGGGTCCAGTCTTGGCCATTAATCATCTGAGTGATGGGTCAGAGTGCACTCTCCCCAAGTTTTTTGATTACACCTAACATGGAAGAGTGACTGGTATGCCAGAGGGTCACACTGTCATCCAGAGGACCTTGACAAGCTGGAGAAATGTGTTGTCAGGAACCTCCCGAATTTCAGCAAGGACAAGTGCTAAGCCCTGCATCTGGGGAGGAACAACCCCAGACATCAGTACATGCTGAGGCTACCCAGCTGCAAAGCAGCTCATCAGAAAAGGAGCTGGGGGTTCTGGTGGCACCAAGCTGATCACAAGCCAGCACTGTGCCCCTGTGACAATGGAGGTCAATAGTGCCCTGAGATGCATCAGGAAGAGTGCTGCCAGCATGCTGAAGAGCGGAATCCTTCCCTTTTACTCAGCACCTTTTACTCAGACAGTGCAGTCTCACCTGGAGTGCTGTGTCCAGTTCTGGTCACAAAGATTTAGTGTCTGGAGCATCTCCTCTGTGAGAATCTTCCTTAATGCATGCATCTCCTATATTGCTACATACTGCGTATCTGTGTTTCTTGCAAAAAATATGTCAGTAGGAAAATCCTCAAAAGAGTGTTTGTTGATTTGTGCTTTTGATTCTGATGCTTTTCAATGCAAAACTGAATTCTTGTTGAAAGGGATTTTGTGCAGCTCAAAAGGATTGCCTTGGAAAAAAATGAATACGCTAACTTTAAATGTAATCCTTTCCCTGTTTTCAATGAGTTTCTGTTAACTATTTTCAGTGTTGAAACTCAGAGAGTTACAAAGTAATTGGATCTTATTTTATAGTTTAGAAAGATGCTTTTTCAACGTAGTTGTAAGAATGCTCAAAGATCTGTTTACCATAGCTGAGAAAATGTGAATAGAAAAACATTGCTATTGTCAACCACAGTCTTCCTTAAGTCCATAGTCTATTAACTGCTGATTTTAAACTGATTTTAAAGAAGACAAACATAGTTTATGTATCCTCTGTAGATGAGCACTATGTAGCTTTACATATGTTGTGTGTGCATTTATATCTAAAAAGAGTATAACTGCAAGTTGCATTTGTACTCCAGTGCAGAGGTTAAGGTTTTGCTGTTAGATTTTATTTCTAATTTGCTGTAACCAGCTTGCTTCCAAATTTACTGGTCTCTTAACATCTTCAAGAAGCCCAAGTGCTATTTTATCAGGTGCTCAAATTTTCATACAAGAAATGACATAAATCTCCCCAGCTGCAGACTAAAGGAAGGTAAGCACAATTTCCATTTATAGGTAGCACAGCAGGACTACTTCTAGATCAGAGTCTTAGCAATATGTTAATACAGTAAAAAAGTTACTTCACCATTGAAATCAGACATCATAACTACAAATAAGGAGCATGAATATTTGAAGTATTGATGTCACCTCAGATGTGTAGAGTGTGTTGGAGATATGGCAAATCTATGCTCAAGTCCCTGCCTTACCTGCTTTACCTACTGTAGTCTTGTGAGTTGAAAACAAAGGATTCATTATCAATACAAGCTGTAGATGATCTAAGCGAGTTTCATGTATCTAGTGAAATGTTTTCTTCTGGATCTGAGATCTTTCTGATGCACATCACAAAAATATGTGTGTGCATATATATATGTATGCATAGAAATAGCGTTAAGAATGAGTTATATACCATCAATATAACATACTATATAACACATTACTCTTTTATATGTTACCAATGCAATAAATATATTTATAGACAACATACTATTATAATACTATATAAAATTTGTAATATGAAAAATACTAATATGTTAGACACCATATGTATAGCACATATACACATGCATGGCCACACATGGCAACACTTAATAAATTTTTTTTTCCTGAGCAGTGGGTTTGGTTTTCCTTGTAAGCCATCAGCCGTCAGTGTTATAGTTCTTCTGTATGGTTATAAAACTTTCTCATTTGTTTGTTTGAGATAAGACTAATTAAATTGTAGGCTTTGTGGTTTGAAAGATCTGTTACATTTAGTAAAGTATTCAATCAAATTTTTCTTTCTAATGAAATGCGTGCAGGCGTCAATTCTGTCTTCCACTTTGTTGTTCCTTCAATATCCTTCTGTACTGTGACAACACATCTTTTATCCGGGTTGTCTGAAGTTTGGCTTGTGTCAGCCATCACTCTTGTATTGTGCTGAACAGATAGGAATCCCTATTATTGTCAAACCCTTCTCTACAATACTTGTTAATGGGAGCTGTCTTATCAGACTACAGTGAAAGCTCAGCTGGTGTGACTTTTTTGCTTCACAAAGCTCAGTATATTAATATCTATGTCATTAAAATATATTGTGATGGCAATTCTGACATTTGGAATGTATTCTTTTTTAATCTCTGAACATGCCGTTCTAGGGAGCAAAGTCAAAGAGCTGTAGAAAATTGAATTAGAAGGAACATTTAGTTCAGCTTTGGAAAGATTACTTTGTCTTAAACCTATGTTGGTAGAGGTTTCATGATATTCATGGGCAATCTAATATTATGTTAACTGTCTTTCTTTTACATGACTTTTTAATTTTATAATGTTTTCACTTCCTAATGTGTAAGCTAAGTTTCCAGAAAGCAAATGAAATAAATTATTTGTCCTATTTCCCATGGACATGTTTTTTAATTTCTCCATGAAGCAAACTTTTTCCTCTGTGAAATGTGTTTTGCCATAATTATCTCATTTTTTAAACCAAAGATACCCTTTTATTTTTTTTCAGTCCTTACAGTAGGTTTTGTTTGGTATTGCCCTTGTTATTCTTGTTCTCTTGATTCTGTACAATAACCCTGGTAGAAAGAAGTCCTAAATAAGCTTTACTTGCATGATGTAATTTGATTTATATTTCTAATGGTAGCCAATGAAATAACTCTGTACAGAAATCAAAGCCATAATTCTGAGACATTTCAAAACAAAATAATTAATGTGGTTTTATATTCTGATGTATATATGATGCTCATATAAAAATGAGCAAAGCCTTTCTGTCAGAACTAAGAGTCTTGTGGGCAATGCTGTGTAACAGCCCAAAATGATCTTCTGTTACTACAGACAACTGACTCCAACAAAGCACAACAGAGGGGAAAATAAAACCAGAGTTGGGAGGGAGACCAGTACATGCTCTGGATGATGTTGCTGGCAAGGAGAGTGGAGTGACACAAACAAGAAATAGAAACCATTCTCCTTGCTTGCTTCTAGAAGATGAGACTTTTCAGTATTTTGTGTTTCACTTTGTCACCCATCTTCTGTGGGAATGCCCCATAATCCTAACAGGAGAATAAGGTCTATGGCTGGAAAAAATGGAGCATGTTACAGTGAGATGATTATGAGGAGCTTCCCCTTTGTCGGCCACCATTTGCAGAGAACAAAATAACTTGTCAGGGAGCGTTTTGCAAATTTGACTGGTATTGAGTGAAAAACTTGCGAGATTTATGAAAAATGTTTTGCAGAGGAACAGGATGACACATACGCTATTCTTTGAAGGATTATTTCCACTTCATTAGAAAAATAAGCAACGTAGTACTTGTCAATTCAGCACTGTATTTCAATGCTATAAAATTTAATTTTTTAATTGCTTTATACAGTTGGCATTATGATTGATTACTGGCTGTTGTATACATCAGTACCATAAAAATATTGGTCAGCTTTCACAGCAATTATCAGACAAGAACTAGTAAATAAATACAGCTATCCTAGTGTTTCAAGTCACAGAACATGTGACTAGCAGTAATCTAGCAGTAAAACATCTCTAGCAGTAATATGAATTATGAAATTCCATAATTCTGTACAAATTATAAAACAAAAGACATGAAGTATTATTTACTGGTATGTGTTGGAGATTTGACTGAGGAAGAATGATCAGTCATGTCAGAAAGTTGTATTCTCTGAAGAGTATGTTTTGGACAGCATGTTTTATTGTGAACCTGAATGAACAGGATCAGGCTGCCATTTTACCTAGTCATTAAGTAAGAAGAAATTGCTAATTTTTTTTCAGCAGCTGAAAATGGAAGGACAAATTCCAACTTGAATTAATTGTTTCCATTCTGCAGCCTGACCTCCTCCTTCTTAGATGTGAAGGTGATAAATCACTGAGTAAAACAACTCCTTATTAATAATAAACTCCAGCACTCTTTGCAATCACTCTGAATGCAAATGACACTGTAGAAATGGAGATTTTTTAAAAATCTGAAATTTGCATTTCCCGCTAGCTAGGAAATTTGCCTGGATTGAAGGGAACTTTCAGGTGTTAGATCTTTTGGTTTGGCTGTGGGAGTGGTGTGGGTTTTGGTTACAGGCATGTTGCATACGCTTCTGGATGGACATAGGAGGAAAAGGGAATGTGAGGCAGTAATTCTGTGATGAGAATTAATTGCGATTGAACTTTGAGTTAATGATCTGGCCCTTGTATTTCTTAGACAAGCTAAAAGAAAACGTGGGTTTGGTTTTTGGTTTGTGCAAGGTTTGTTTTTTTCTTAAAAGCCCTAGTTTTTGTTGGCACTGATTTTTTATTTTTCTGAAAAATGCCCACACCTGCAATGAGAATTTCAAGCAAAGACTGTGAAATGGGTGGAAGATACCTAAATAGGATAAATTTAGCTTTTCTGGGAAATTTATAAGCAATTTTGATTTTATCTATGTTTTCTTGTAAACCTCTCCTAACCTTTTAATTTTGAGGACGGTAGCTTGGGAGACCTCTGTTTCTTAAGAGGAATACCTGTAAGACAGGCCTGGCACTGCAGGATGCCCGAGGCACATTTGCATTAGCATTTTAATTTGGGACAAGAATGTGTTTTTTGCATGGAGTTATGCATTGATCTCCATTTGCCATGCTTGCCTTCATGCTGGAAATCACTGGGTGCATGTTAGGTTCCTTAGGGTGAACCTAAGCTGAACTGTGCTGTTTGGGAGTGCAGCTGATTTGTCTCCTACTCGTAACTGGAATTTGGTCCGTGAAATCAAACCAGATCTAGTCCTAGAAAACATGGATTTCTGTGCTACGTTGACACTGCTCGCTTGGGAACCTCAGTTCCACCCTGACAGTATAAAAGTAGCATATATAGGACTGGGATGAGGAATTCTGTGATCACAGTAGACTTCAGTTTCTGAGATGTTTCTTATCACTTTTTGCAAATTTTTGGGTGCCTACTACATAGAATACATAAAATATCTAGTTGTGCTTACTGAGGAACATGTGACTTCCTTCTCCGGTTGGTCTGGGTTGGTTTCTTGTTTTCATTGTGTGACTGTTCATCTGTGATTGCAAAGGGATGCCACCACAGTTTATAGACTTATGATCGTTTTCTTCCTTTCCAATGTGGAACTCAAGTGTGGTTAACAACCACAAATGAAGGCTATTTCTATTACAAATTTGATTTTAGCTGCCTCTTTGGAATGGGAAAGGGCCAGTTTTTCTAATAAAACAATTCACTCACTAGAAACATGTCTTTTTAGTCAACTTAAAAGCATACATAAATCAGGGGCAGCTCTGGGAAACAGGTTTTATTGGTTGAAAACTTTAGCAGAAATTACTAAATTCTGAGTTACTGGTTTGAGGAAGAGAATCTAATCTTGTCATTTCTGTAGTATCATATAATGATGTAAACACTAGCACAGCTGTTCTCCATGCATGAGCACAAACAGTATTTAGTTTGTATTAAGTTCCTTTTATAAAAAAAAGGAACTTGCAGGTACAGAATGCTGTTACTCACCTGAGTACACTTAGGTAAATTAGAAGGGGTGGGCGACACACTGCATGGTCAAGTTTCTAAAGGTGCCTGTGAATTGAAACTGTAATTCAGTGTGTCAAGCAGTCTTCATTTAATATCATGGCAAATGCAGTGCAATATGAACAGTATGAGACCCAGCATCAGGCCCTGGGGTACTGTGCTTTATAGTGAACACCAGCTACAACTTGAGCTACTGTATGCCAGACTTTGAACCCAGCAGTCCAGACAGTTTTCACACCGCCTAGGAGTCTGTCCAGTTCTCATCTTGTTAATGAGGATACTGCAGGAGTCAGCATAAAAGGTCTTCTCGGAGTCAACATAAGCCTTGTTGAAATCAAGTTATATTGCACTGTTTTCTCCTCACGTACGGGAATGATCTTCCCTTGGTAAATCTATTTTGAACATTCATGATACTGCCTTATTACCCTTCCTGTCGTTGTGAGTAATTTCTCAGAAGATGTGCTTCATGAACCTGGCCATTCCCATGCTGGGGCTGGCCAGGCCTCTGGGTCCCTGGATCTGCCCAGCTGTTACCACTTCTCCCATTACCCTCTTCCAGTGTTTTTAATCATAGACAGTGGCCTTGAAGGCACAGCAGCCTGTGTTCAGCACCCACACCTAAATAATCTCTACTTCTATGGGTTTTCATATGTCCAGTTTCTTTAAGTATTTTCTAGCTTGTTACTCTCCAGTTTGGGCTGTCACACTTCCCAAACCTTGCTGTTATGGTCTGTGAGGAATAAGACAATGAAGTTGTTGACCCATGTCAGTCATTGCCATATCATCCTTCACTAACCAGCCCACATCCAACCCACCCAGTTCTTTGATCTTGCTGTTGCTGCTGACAATGTATTTAAATGAGCGCATCTCAAAGATGTGACATACACAGCCTACTCATGTGGGGCTGTACTTTGGGTAGAGCACATCTCGTTTTGGAAAGTTGTGAATGTCTTTCACTATATTCAGCCAATTCTACAATATATAGCATCTATATCCAGCACTCAGCACTAAACTGAACTTGAATATTAGGGTAATATTTCACTTGATTATTAGGGCAATATACCTCTTGTATACCTCCTTTGAAAGGTATGTTAATATTTTTATGATTTATTCCTTCTCTTATCATTCTAATAATATTTTGAATGTCATGCAGATCTCATATTGTCTCTTTACAAAATGAAAAGCTTCCTAGGTAAACATTTGCTTTTCTTGTAGACAGAAATATATTAATTTCATTTAATTTGAGTGACAGTTGCATAATTCTGTTTTCTTGACAAGTCCATGAAAATGAATGAGTGGGGTTTATATTCAAGAAATGAATGTAGTTCCTCAGATTTTGAGTAATGATAGTAAAACTCCTTTATTGTTACAATCTATATAACAATGAATTCAAAGGTTTTCTATTCATTTGTAAATCAGAATAATAAGCCCATTTATAAAGTTTCATTTCATTTTATCATTGTAATTATTTCAGCATATGAAACTGGAACAGTAAAACTCAAGCTTTCAGGAGGTTATTAGTGATTTAGCAATGGCTGCACTTGACTTATATTGCTCCTACCCAAAAAGCTTGCAATAGAATCCAAACAGAATGATTTGTATTAACCTTTCTCCTAATAAATATGTAAATATGCCTGAGCTGATTGAATGTGGAAATGAGAATGCCTAAATATGTTATGATACATATAGGGAGACTGAAAATTGTGCCCTTCAATACAAAATGAGAAAAGATAGCTGATTAAGTCTGAAGGGGAACCCAAGATTTAAATCACAACTCTTCAAGTATTCTGTTCGATTTGTTTGCTGTTTCACTTACAGTACAGGAGAATTGGCTTCTGGAAAAAATTGTGGGAGTTGGCTGTTTAAGAATCTTTATGTTCAGATTAGTAACTTCCTATCAAATCTGCCTTCCTGTGTCTCAAAAATCTCCGAGCACAGGCCAGGTTGCTGTAACATGAAGGAATTGCCTCCTGGTGTAAGAGGAACACACACATTTTGCTGCTTATTCATCCAGACAGTCAGGTAGTCAATATTTTTATTTCAAATGCTGCAAAAGTAATATTGAAAAGAGGCACAGCTCTCTGGCCACCAGCAGCCAGGCATCTGTACTACTTGTGGTGAAGCGCAGCAGTTCTTTGCTTGAGGGAAGGCTTCACACAGGGATTGTAATTTGGTTCGTGTAGATTTATGGTATCTGGGCATGGACCACATGCTTCTGTTGGTATTATTCTGCAGTTCTGTAGAGTAAACCCTTCACAACTGTTAGAAAGAGTAAACTTTATTCTGGCCAGCTCTGTATTTGCACTCCCTTACAGACCTTCTGTCACACTAATTTCTAGAGACCTGTCATTTCTGTAGTGGTGATTTTTCAGTTAACATTGCAAGAGGAAAAAACACTTTCAGAAGTTAAGGAATCATTTAAGCAACTTCTGTGCTGCACGAGTAAACAGTCTGACTGTGTGATACTGCCTGGTCCTAAGAGAGAAAGGGGCCAGACTTTTCAGGCTCAAATTTCCCAGGCTGGTGTCTTTCAGAGTGAAATGTGTTTGGTTTTGCAAGGGAAATAGAATCCAGTATTTATAGAAAAATCCGGATTTGCTAGAACAGTTAGTTTCTTCTCTATGCTTACAAAAGGGGAATGCAGTGAATGAAAGGTGGTGAACCCAGTTAGACTATGCATATTTAAATAGTACTAGGATCAATTTCAGTAATCCCTTGGTGTATTAAGAACTCTTTTCTTTTGAACCTTAAATTTTATTTATAACCAGCACTGGGAGAATTCTATGAAGTCTTGTTTTCTGAATATCATCATAGTGAATGCCAATTTAGGACCATTTGGAGCCAAAGGATGGAAAGCAGAGTCATTCACACACATACACAGAAATCAGTCTATGGTATCTGCTTGCCAGCTGACCTCAGGCCAAAATAGATTGAAGATAAAAAATAGACAAAAGGGAAATTCTGTGTCATTATGAAATGCTTCAACTTGTCTTCTGTTATGTGAGTAATGAACCTTTAATTTGAGATTAACGTGTTTACAGTTGCAGCTTGATGTCTGAATCACAATTATACATGGTTTTGATAATCAGAGATGGTTTAGACTGAGAAGCAACTGTGAAATGTTCGCTGTGAGTGTAAATATTATTTTAGTACCAAGTACAGAGAAACAGAAACAAATTTTCAAAACTGGATGGTTAATCTTGATCCAAAGCCAGCAGTAAAATAAGAATAGCTCCATCTTTCAGCCATCTGGTAGAAATTATTCTCTGGAATATTTGGGCTTGAAATGTAAATTCTCATTTTGTCCAGATCATCTAACTATGAAAGAATTTCAAAAATAAGCAGAAGGATGTAATTTACTAACAAATTATCAGTGAAGCTGACAATGAATGATTTTTAATCAGACATTTATAGGAGTTATAGCTCAAGCTTTGTAGTTAACCATCGACTTTGCATTATTGAAAATGATAAAATTAATATATGTTAAGTGCTCTTTTTCCCATGGTAACTGTTTCTAGTAGTGACAATTATTCATCTGTTTTGCTTCAGTGTTGTTTCATTTTGCTTAATGTCCCAGCATTTTAAAATGTGGTAAACTGCTAGTGAAGGTGAAATGAAAAGCAGGTTCTTATCTGGTCTTATGACCTAATAGTGCCCAAATATTTCAATTTTATTGTATTGTTTTCTGTAGCTATATTGCTCAATTTTAATAATAGAATATATTGATGAGAGGTTTTTTCAGCTTCTTCTGTGAGAAGAAAGCGTATCTTTTGAACATTTTAGTTAATACTTTAGAAGATGGATATTTCTATAGTACCGTTCTGCTCCCCTGCTTTCCATTCCAAAGGTTAAAAAAAACCCAAAGAAAAAAGCTTTCAATTATTTCCAAACAATGAAATAATTAATTGTTACTCATATACAACACCTTCCTGCCCCCAGTTTCAAGCCCCAAAATACCAACCTACCATACCACTAATTTTTTTTTGTTTGTTTTTGTGGGTTTTTTTTGTTTGGTTGGGTTTTTTTTGTTTTTTTTTTTTTTTTTTGTTTTTTGTTCTCCTTATCCAACCAAAAATAGACAAACAGCAATTTAAGTTTTATAATCAGCAAATATGCAGGTCAGGTGCTAATGGTGTGCATCACCTTAACTTCATGAAAGTCAGTCCTAACAGGCTGAGTTTATGTAGCAGACTATCTGGCCCATTACCTTGCCCTGGAGAGAATGGTCACCAGGGGTCAGAATTAGATATCCTAATATGGATGCACAACTTTGAAAAACATGTTTTTAACATGTTTTTAACATGTTAAGTGAGCGTCTAATAGGAACTCCAGCTGTAGATAATATGTTGCCCCGTTGTGGCATGTATTGTCTCAGAGAGAATTTGTGCTTTCTGGTTATGTGGACATAATGTAGGACAATGTTAATAATAACATTTTCTTTTGAAAAATCATTAATATTGTGGAGACAATTCTTAACTTCCTACTTTTTTTCTTTCTTTTTTTTTTGTTAATATACAAATATAGTTAATTCCATCCACATTTAACACTGTTTGGTCCTTTTAGAATTTCCTTTAAAAAACACAAACTTGATGTATAGTTTTCTCTGTTGTGCTGAACACAACATTTTGTTTGAAAAACACCCGAACTATTGTTATGTCCATCATTACAAAAAATTTCAAAAGAGGTATCTGAGGCAGAAGAGCAAAAACATTTTATCTGCCGATCTTGGATATGTTTTAACATATTGACATGAGCTTTCTTTGCTGCTCTTTAAACAAGTACATTGCACTAAAAAGAGTGAAAGTGTAAAAATGTGATTTGCTATCTACTCTGGGGCAGAAAAAATAAAAGCTGAAGACAATCATTCTTTGCAAGATTCCACTGTCACAGAGCAAATAATCATCTATTGACTGGAATAATTCATTCTACCATGCAATACATTTCTTCAGAGCAGAAATGTAAAGTCATTGTCTTCTGACAGAGATGCTGAGAAGTCTCTCCATAGACTTCAAGTAAATTGGTGAAATAAGAAGCAAAATACTTTTCAAGAGAGAAAGAAAATTAAGCAATTTTGCTCCAAATTTGAAAGTCATCTTGCTATAATACCAGCATCTTGTTTTGACATACAGCTGCTTATAACTCCTGGTGATTTGTGACACCTCTGTCATAAAAGGATGTAATGAAACTTGGGGGTTTTATTGCAATTCATACAATATATAAGTCTGTGCCTGCTCAGGATTCCTGTAGCATTGCTTCAGAGTACTATTGCCAGATTCTGGCATTGCAGGATATTTTTGTGTAACAGGATGGTACATTCCATACTGATATGTATGTACACTAAGCTAAAATATAGCAAAGTAATTTGACAATATTCTCATATCTAAGCGTGGGTGTTTTAGTCATTGTCCAACATCATGTTCAGCAGTAGTCATACTAGAGGTACTGTACTGTAAAACAAAAGTAAGATATCGCTAACAAAATAAATACTTTCGTAACTTTATCAAACAGGCAGGAAGATACCTTTGTTTTCTTTAAGCTTTTCTAGTTTTAGTTACACAAAATTCTAGATCCAGTGATACTGATACTAACTTGGGCATTTTTCTGAATTTTGTAAACTTTTGGATATGAATGCATTTGTGCAGAAATTTTGTTTGATCCCATGTCTACTGAAGTGGATTACATTACCCTCAATGACTTAGAAGTGGGTGCAGGATTTACTGATATCCAAAGTTCAGGCTACCATTTGCCTATTTCCTTCACGGACACACCCCATTTTTGTTTGTTTAGTAGTCTGTGCATGGCTGTTTGGAAAGACAAGTCTGTATCTGAATATCATGTGCATAGGGAGGCAAATATGGGATGAGATAAGGGTCAGGCTGAAGGTAAAATATGTTGCACTAAGATTTGGGAAAACAGAGCTGGGAAAACCCCATGAGAAGGAAGAGGCTGGCTCAAATGGATCTGCAAGAGAGGTGAGGAAGGAGAGGCTGTGTGATGTGCCGGGCCATGGTCTGTATGTATGCAGGTAACCAAGATGCTGGATAGGGCAGGAACATATGCATAGTTTTAATAAATGAATTAACATATTTAATTGATTTTCTTTTTTACTCCCTCATGTTGAATTAAGGCCCAGGTGCACAGATTTCATTATATGTTATCTGTACTTATTAGTTGATCTCTGTTGAAAACCAAAAAATACTGCTTCCAAGTGGTTGTTATTGAAGTTACTGCACATATTTTCCATATTTTTAAATCTCTTTCTGTGAACAAAAATTTGTTCACAAGATTTTAAAATAGTTGGAACAGTATGGATGTGTGTCCTTTACCCCTGAAAAAAAAGACTTTTAAATTGTCTTATTAATCTCTCATTGGATGATTACAGCAGTTGCTTGACCTTGAGAGAAACGGGACACTGCTGGCATTCTCCAGAGGCTGGTGTTATTAGTGCTGGCTGACCTCAGGGAACTGGGTGACCTCCATTTCACCTTCCAATCTCCCAACACCAAAACAGAGCTGTATTTTGCAACACAATGTGAATAAAAGACAAAGGAGGGTTGTTTTTATATATAGGAGGAAAGTGACAGTCTGCTGTAGCTTTGATTAAAAAACGCAATGCAGTATAAATCTGTCTTGTAAAAAATGAAAAGACTAGACTGCTCTACACACTTTGACACCAATTTCGAACTTAAGGTTTTCACTTGGAGGACAATGGGCATAAACCTCACTGTATATGCTACAGTTAGTGCTATTTTTAAGGAAGAGGATGATCCAGTGTCCTGTCTCAATTAGGGAATCATCTTTCCCATTCCATTCATGCTTCTGCATTCTGGGCAGCCACCACATGCATGCTGTGAAGTATTCACCTTTTAAAATTATGTTGGGTTTTTTGACAAAGGGGCTGCTGTTGACTTGAAATGTTAGGCCACTGTTATAAAATCCACTAATATTTCACTAATGCTTCAGGAAAAATTGTGTCTATGTGACTGTTGCTATTTTCAGCTAACTGGAAAAAAAAAAAAGATGAATTCTCTTCCTAGTTGCAATTGATAATGTTTGGGATAGAAGCTTAAAGTCTTTCAAGTTGAAAAGAAAGAGCAAACTCAAGCATGTTCTTTTTCTGGTCAGTGACTTAAAAGTCATGCTTGGCTTGCAGCTGGGCTGATTCTGCATCTATCACAAATAAAGAAAATAAAATGTAATCATGGTACTATTTAACATATCAGTCCTGGCCTCCTTTAACTCTAGCTGTCAGTCTGGCAGGACTCCAAAAGTTATTCAAATATGCATGGATCAGATTCTTGGGAATTGCTGTAGGCTGAAAAATGCTTACCAGTTCTTTTAGTGTATAACTTGCAAGTGTTGTGAGATGCCATGTGTCTGAGAGAGTGCCTCATCACTGTATTTTCTCTAAGGAAAGAAATTCAGCCTTTCTCTCTCATTAGTTTGTCTAAAGACCGAAAACTGAACTACAGCACTAGATTAAAGTTTTATGTGAGATGCTTTGAAACAGGCATCTAACTTTCAGAAAAACTGTGGATTAACACATGCCAAATCTGCTGCTGTTTGATTTCATCTGATTACCATTGCTATTTATCAGTGTACTAAACAAACTTGATTTGATCCTACTGGTGGAAAAACTGAGTTATGTGGCTATTGTTTAGATACAACTGTCACATGAGGTAAGTTGGCCTTCCTTTGCAATCCCAGAGACGGGAAGGCCACAAAAGGTAAGCAAATAGGCTTGGAAGGCAAGGGTATGGTGGTGGTTAACCCATTTCTGAAGGTACCTACCTTTGTGTCCTCTGTTGTACCTTACAGGGAGATCTGAAGCCTGTACGCCTCCTTTCTGGCGTGCCCTGGGAATGGTTCTAAACCTGAATTTTAATAGAGCTGTATACATGAAATTCACAGAAACAGATTCCTTGCTGTGAAATAAATGATGTGTTGCAGCACAATGTATCACAAATACATTCGTGCTAAGAGACTTATATTTTTGATACCTACAGTCTTTGGTATTTGTTTACATGCATGCAAAGATAGTCTGGGAATATTAATTGTATATTTGCTACCTGCCTGGTTTTGTTCTCCCTTAAATCACACACACAGCTTAAACTGCCTGTCCCTTCAGGGGTCGTTGCTTGTATTGTTTAGAGTTCAGTGAGATGACAATGTTGTCAGAATATTGAAGCCAGAGGCACTTTCAGATTGGAATGGATTCGGCTAATCAAATGACAATACCGACTTTTTTGACACTGAAAAATTATGATATATTGTACTATAAATAGGACTTTGGCTCAGTACTGACTAACACCCGTAATTGACCTTGGGTCATCTAATTTTTGTAGGAGTGTGAGAGGAGGAAAAACTCCATATTGTGAGAGGTTTGGAAGATTTACTAGCAGGTGGGGTATAAGACAGAGTTATTTAATAGTTGTTGTCCATAAGGTGTATATATTATATGTTTTTCCATTAATAACCCCTGCTTTCTGTTGTTTCTAGTAATTAATCCTTTAGCTTTTATAATTTTAACCTCTGTCATGCAACTTTAACTTGGAACGAATCCAACTGGCATCATGGTTAAGTCATGAATTATCTATTTCATAGCTCAAGCTGTGATAGGAAAGCAATAATTAAAAAATAATTTTAGAGGCATATTTCACATATTCATCTCTGGTCTCAGAGCTACATGTATGTGCAGGTATAAAAAGTTCTTTTTCATCAAACATTTGGTGACTTTTTGGGTGGCAATATTGTCTGATCATATAGTCTAGAAGTGCTGCACATATATGGGATATAAATAAAGATACAAGTGAATGTGTTTCTCTGGCTATCATTTGTTCTTCCTTAGCTACAGTTGTGTTTTTTCCATCTCACCAATCTAAAAGTGATCATTTAGGTTAGAAAATTTCATAGAAACAACTGATGTCCTTCGAGGACCAAGGAAACACTTTGGTGATGTTCACGCAAGTATTTTGTTGACTGTCAACTGGTTCATCTTAGACTAAGCAGAATTCTTATCTCAATGTTTTAGTGAATTGCAGAGAATAACAATGAGACTGTGTAACCTTTTCCTTAAGAACTACATGCACATGGAATGTGATCCCTAACTATAAGCCATGCTTAGGCATCTGAAAACTATCAATGTCAAGGCTGGAGTTCTCCACGTTGATAATGAGTATTGAAGTAGCAATTAAACACTGATGTATCAGTTTATGTGTGCCTCTACATGATTACCATGAACTTTCAATCTAAGCATCTTCTTAATATTAAGAATAAGAACTTTGAGCAACACTGAACAATAATTTTGACTCTACACAAAGTAAATGAGAATGTCTGTTCAGCAGAGAGCCGAAAGATGTGTTTCATACCTTGAAGGATGGAGATACCCCAAGAATAGGAAGAGATAATGGGTTGCTGACTGGGTGATTTTGGGAACTAAGAGTCCTTAGGATGATTCCAATGAAAAAGGTAGTCCTCAGCCTTCTTTGCTACAGCCTGCTCCTTGTTATTGTCAGTTCCAGAAGCTGGCTCTAGACCTCATATATTTATATGTCACTTGGATAATGTACTGGCTAGTTCTCTGCTGCGTAAGGCCACTGCAGAATTTGAGATTTTTGGACCTTCTTGAAGGTCCATGGGTATGGGGTTTATTTTGTGATGGGTTTTGTTTGGTTTTCTAAATTTAATTTCTGGTCTTATTTATGTCCTACAACCAAGCTGCTTTTCTGAGGGCTTGGACCTTTTCCTTGCTTTGGATTTACTGATTGTTCTTTCTGTTAAAGATTTGAATTAAATTATTTGTAATATGGATTGCGTCTTGCTTTTGGACTAAAATTTTTAATGTGCAGAAAGCCCGGCATAAATTAATAAAAGTGTTGTTGTGTATCTGTCAGATACTAGTAGTTTATCCATTCAGGTGTCATTTGTGACACAACTCCATTCCAAAGCCTGCTTATCCTGACTTTTCCGCAGTGAACTGCAATTGTATAATCTGGAAAATAGGATGAAAGTATCAAAGTTATATTTTAAGAAGGAATTGTGAGAGGAGCAAACACCCAGGTCAGCGAAGGGGTGCAGTAGGCTCTGAGAAGGATCAGACAAATCCTTTAATACACCAAGGGAATAGTGTTTTTGACATGGGTGGCTGCAATAGCTAACCAAAGAGAGTGTCTGGGGTTCCTGAGCTCGTTGTGGAAAGTGCTTTAGAGAAATAATGGATCAGGGACAAAGGCAAGTGTTAAGTGTTGATGTTTCTTTGAATTTCTGTATCTCCTATGTTAAGTATTAATTGTAGCTGCATTTGGGCATATGTGTGTTCTTCAGCTGTTACCCAAACTGGAGATCTGAATCATGAGACAAGAATACTCTTGGCAGAAATGTAGCTGTGTCTGAAGTACTCGGCAGGGTGAAGGGCTTGACACTGGCTACAGCTCCTGAATAAACTGGTCTGTACTGTCCTTTTTCTGAGAGGGCATAAAGTCTGTATTCTCCACGTGCTAAATGGCTATCCAAACACAGCCTAACTTAGGTGTCCCAGATGTAATGACAATACAAAACAAATACATAGTTTATGTGATAGACTTCACCAGCCCTGTAAGTCTATGACTTAGACGTTTAGAGAGTGGGACACAGGCAGATCCTTAATGAAAGCTGAAGATATGAATGGGTGGAAGCATTTAAGGGTTCATAATCCTAGCACTCTAAAAAATGGCACAAACCCATAACATGTACTCCAAACCCATCATCCATATCAATTAGATACAATTAGACTAGTTGAGTAGAGTCTAGAAAAAATATAGAAGTTAATACCTTTCTATCTACTGACTCTTATTGTCCTGTAACAGTCGAAGTCAATGGGCATGGCATGAACAAGGTCCTGAGGCTCTCACCAGTGAAAATATTAAAGGATACTTATTTTACAAGACTGGGGGAGGTGGAAGTCAGTAACAATATCTGCCCTAGAAGAAAGCATAAATAGGTTTTGATTGCCTATGGAGTAAGCATACTGACTGTGCAAAAAAAAAAAAGGGCAAAGTCAAAGCCAACTTTGTGCCTGGTGCCAAAAAAAAAAAAAAAGGCATGTAAAAGAAAAGGTTTCTCTGACCAACAATCTCTCTGGAGAAAAATGACGGTCTTGTAAATAATTAAATAAATGAAAGTTTACCATACTCACTGGAGAGTGAAAGAAGGCCTCCAAGGAATATAAGGCAACTGTAAAAATACAGTAAGAGAGGGAATGATATTGTCTTACTTCATGGTTTCAAGTTGATTAATCAAGAACTGTATCTTTCTGATTTTCATAGTAACGGCAGGAAAAAGCTCTGATAGCATGATGTAAATCAAAGGGCACGGTTAGCAACTGGGTGCATACTGCAAGAGGTGGAAAAAAAGTTTCTGTGGCAGATGGCCTCATGTTTCAAAGAGTTCACAGGATCAAGAGATTTAGGCACTGAATCACTGCCTACTTCATTTGGAAAATCCTCATTGCTTCTCTTGAACAAAATGACAGTGGAAATCTTCAGGAAAACCTTGCAATATTCACCCCCTTCATTTGCCTTGCAAGTTTTGCTTATTCCAGAATATCCAAATTTGGTATCAAGTTATTAGTAACGTAACAGTTTTTTGTTCCTAACCCAGCGCTGAAATACATTATTTCACAATGCTGCAGCCTTTGAAAGTATGATAACAATATGTGTTTGAATCCTTACTATGAATGTTCACTCACACAATCCATTTTCCTTTTGATTGTTAAAGTTGGTAGAACAAAATGATTTCTGGAATTTGGTTTACTTTTCTCATAGAAGCACTTAATTTCAATAAAGTCATTTTTAAGTAAAACCAAGAGAGCTACCATCAGTCATGCCTAATATATCAGTAGACATAAAAAGCCTGCAGCTGGAATCAGATTTGATCTGGTTGTTGATGTATCTGCTGTATTTGGGTCACAGTATGGCCATGATGAAGTCAAATAACTGAATGATAGTGATAAGAGGAAGACTAATCACTTACCTAAATACAATTGAAATGATGGCTTATGTACAAGCTATTGTTTTTCTGCCCTTTGATAAATGCATGTAACTTCTTTTTTTCTTTTTTATCCAAGGCTTAATCTGCTAATGGTCTTCACAGAAGGTGATTACTTTTTAGCTTGGTACAGATTTGATTGGACTTGTGTTGCAAGTGCAGTGAGCATAGCCTTTGGGATAGAGTCAGATTGTCAAATCAAAATGTGACAGCCATATTATGGGTTGTATTTTCTGGTAATAGAAGTCTCTCTAGATTACATACATTCAACGTAGCCTCTTGTGCAGATTCAGTACTGTCCTAGAGCTCTGAAGCATTGTTTAATATAAAAAATCCATGAACACTGTTGTTGAGTTTAGATTTTTCTTTGGTTAGCAAAAATGCATTTATGCTTTCTGAACATAAGGCTGACACATGCACAGCTCAAGAGTGATCACAGCATTACTGTTTATGTGAAAGCTGCACAAACGCTGTTATCTGATATATGACTCACTCCCTTGTTTACCCTTTTTTGCTCCCAAATTCAGCATTTTTAACTATGATACAAGCATAGTTTTCCACATTTTTGGTAGTGCTTGTAAACCACTGAAGATCTGCATTTTGATTGCCACATGAATCACAGAATATTTTTCTCAAAGATGTAAGTTGGGATCCCAAAAAGCTAGCAGTAAATGGAAGCAACAATATTTAATGAGTAAAGAAATGGCAGAGAAGAATATTATGTGTAAAGAAGCATTTTTGCTTTTCCTTTATTTAGCCTTCTGGATATGATGATATTGTGATATGACTGATATTGTGTCTGGTTTTGAATTGAGTAGGTCACCATAAGATTTGAGAAATGATGGGATGTCTAGTGATTTAAATTTTTTTCCAATACAAAATGAGTAACTTGTGAAGCTCTTAAAATAAAAACTTACATAGCACAGCTATGACATTTTATCATCTAATCAGATATCACATCTGATACTTAGATTGATTTCACCATCAATATTCTGATGTTTGGAAAAAAAAAAGGAAAAAGTTAATAGAATTAAATGTTGCAACTTCAAAAGAATAATGCTTGAGGTTTTGGCTATTCAAGGAAGGAAAATTTTAAAGTGTAGTAAAAAATTAATATAAAAAAAAGTTCCTATACATTGAATAGTTTCTGAATATATTATGTAGCTGGATTTTTGTCTCATTGCTGCCAAATTCAGGATCATGGCTGGAAGGTTCCATGTAGCCACTGAAAATGTGACATTAAAATGGTGGTTAAAATGTTTCTATTTTGTGTGGCAATATAGTTGTATTATTCAGGCTCTTTCTTCATAAAGGAAACCAAGAGAAACCATTCAATATCTAAGACTGGTGCATAAAACATGTACTTGTAAGCATCAAGGAGATGTTCAGCCTGCCTTGCAGGAAGGGCTTAAATGAGGCAATTTTGCTCAATCAGAAAGTGAAACTTTAAAGCAAATGTGTTTCTTGTTATCCTTGAACACATTTAAAAAGAAAAAGATCAGAACAATTTGTGCAAAAAGAAACAGTTAATAGTGTATGAACAGATAGATTGAAGATGGAAAAATACATATAAATATGTGTGTGTTTATATATATATATATATGTATGTATGTATGGTAACAGCAATGGAGAGGAAGACTTGGAAACAAGTTTGCAGTTTTCATACTAATAAAAGCATTTAGGATAAAAAGCCTAATTCTTTTAAGAAAACATTGTGATTTTCAGAAATTTTTAGAACAAATGAAAGGCATTTCTTTAAGACAATATATGAAGTATTTACCTAAAGCAGCAGAGGTTTGTATTTGCTGGAATTGCAGCATTCCTATTTTAGAAGGTCACTGTCAAAAAAGACCAAAGGCAGAAAATGGTATCTGTATTGCAGTGCTGTCCAAACTGCTCTGTAAAAAAATGTAAATTTGATTATCTCTCTGGCTTGGCTGTACATACCTATAGAAGATGTGACTGTAATTGCAAATTCTCTAGGAGAGACATGTTCTGTTCTTTGGGCCACTCTTCTTTGTTTGCCTTTTTTTGGTATGCTTCACATTGCCCATGTGGTCTGCTGATCCCTGATAGCATCCGAGCTGTGAGGCCGTTGCACCCGTGTGTGCGGAATGTGTGCCTTACAGAAATAACCGCATCGATTGCAAAATGGAAGAAGCAAAAGAGAGTTAAAATGACAACACAAATAAGATTGTTTTCAGCTCTCTTACCGCCTTGTTATAGATTGAAAAAAGAATTACTTTGGATGTCAAGCAAATCTGTGCCTACCTTAACTAAAGGCAACAAATTGTCATTTAAGTGTTGTATAAATACATCAGATTTCACATTTTGTCGATTTTGAGGGAATTGTCAGGTTAGAGAGGCTCTCAGCTTCTGTGACTGCTTTGAAGCACAAACTGTGCTCCCCACTACATCTTTTGTCACTGCTTTGCTGAGTGCTACCCTACCCACTCAGACAAGAATCCCAGCATGACTATCAGCAGCACTTTTTCCAAGTAACTCCATTTGCCTCTGCTTACATCTTCCATACAGGCTAAGCCATAGCACCACAAAGAAATCCTTTTACAAATATATCTGCGCTTACTCTCTGCTCTGTTGTGAGCCTGTCTCCTTCCCTTTGTGCAAAGGCCTAGAGAGTTCTCTGCACATCAGAGTATCACTGCCCAGCTTATCAAATGAGAGAGCCCTTTTTGAAAGGAAGATGACATTAGGAATTAGAGAGTATTGAAGAGGCTGATCCAGTGCAGTGCATTTGGCACAAGGCAGTTCTCTGACATGTTCTCTCTTCTCTGTTCCTCTCTGTGTTTTCATCTGCTCAACAGCTTCAGCATCATCCATCGCAGCTGTGCTGAACAGCACCTCTCACTTCTGGCCCTTCTCACTCTGGCACTTTCTCAGTGCCTTTTGCATTTCCTCATTTATTTCTCGGAATGATTTAAGCTCCATTCCCTGGTAAACTAACTCATCCAACTAACTGCTATTTCAACTGCATGTTTCTGATCCCTTCCTTGATCCCCATGCTTGTATCAGTATTGCCTTGCCTACCTGCCTTCCCAGTATCGCTCCCTTAATGGGTTTTAGTTAAACTCATTGAATCACATAGTGACAGGAATTACATTTTACACAGAAATTTTACACTGCATAGACACAGAATTATGATGTTGAAAGTAAGTTTGTACTCTAGTCTGACCATGGGCATCCTGATGGTTGTTTGTCTTCCCTTGTTTTTAAGGAATTCCAGAGTTAGGAATCTTGTGACATCACGAGATGAAGTATTTCAATACTTCTTTACCTTTTTAGCAAGATTTTTTCCCCCTAAAATCTAAACTGGTTGATGCTGCAATTTAACCACAATCCTCTGCTACTGCTCATAGTGCAGACGTGAGGAGTAGTAGCTCATCCTCTTTACCTTCAAAGTAGCCTGTAAAGGTTCTTTTTCCTTTCTGTGCCTTCTGAACAAACCCTCTAAAATCTGTAGCAGCATAAGCATTACCCCATTACACGAAGTTCCCAAATCTTTCATAAACGTCAAGAAATAGATAATTCCATAGAAAAGGATTATTTTTGATCCATGGTACTCATCATAGCGAATGTTATCATGACTGTTTTCTGTCATGGTTTCCCTTTATGTACCTCATGATACATATTGCTTCAGCTGATGAGTTTTTAAAATCTTGGATTTATATTTTGTCTTCAAGGCTGTATAATGGGCATGAAATGTCAGTTAAACACACCTGGGTTTTTTTATGGTTTCCTCACTACAGTTGTACAAAGTTCTTTTGTAAATAGGCTTAAGTAATGCTGTAAACAAATCAGCAGATTCACTTAGACTTATCCTTTAAATTCTTCTTGCGTAGATTAAGTATCAACATTTTTTATGGTTCATACAAGCCACTAATTAAGTAATATACTAATAACTTCAGAAAACTATTCTGTTGTTCCAACAGTCTTTGGCTGTTGCTAATTACAATCTCATTAGTCCCTATTTTACTGTCAAAACATGTTCATGAAGTGTTTCTTCTCAATATGGCTAATATTTTTTCTGCAGTAGAAATCTCTTTTGGGTTGAGATTCTTCTTCTTTCAGAAACAAAATACATCAGAACTGCTAATAATTTTGCCCTTTTCCCCCACATATGATTCTTTGACATTACTTAATGAAAAAATACAGATTTATAGACAAAACTCCTGATTAATCCAAAGAAGAAACTCTTCTTCAAATATAACAATCTGCTAATTTATTGTCTATTTATTCTCTTTTTTTAGTGACCAATTTAGTAACTTTTTTTTCAACTTTTATGTTTCCAAGTTCACTCAGAAAAAAAGAAATGTTCAATGAAAGAAACAGCCATCTTAAATACAAAAAGAAAATGGCTGATCTGGGATTTACAAATATGTTTATTAATGCTTTTAAATAGAAGCTATATGCAAAAATCAGTATAAATTTTATGAGATCGTGAAAGATCAAATGTCGTTACAGGCTTGCAGTCAAGTCTAGCAAATAATCATTATTCTGAGAAAGGGAATGTGCATTGATGTAATCACTTAGAATAATCTCCAAAATAACTCTAATCTTGAAAAGAACTTTTTTGAATTTGTAGAAGGATAATGAAAAAAGGAGGAAGTATTAGGTGAAATGCTTATAACATAAAATCAGAGTAGATAAAATACCCTTGATGCCATTTTGACATTTGTCTTTTTTATTTTGTGTATTCTTTGTACCTATATTTGGAGTCCTGTAGCCTATTATTGTATTCTAGCTAATTTCCCCAGTACTTTTCAATGCCCTTTCCCTAGGCAGAAAGACAAAACATATTCCAAGGGCCCCTATCCTATCTTGGTTCTCCCTGGCTACCAAGGTTGAAAAACAGCTCTTCAGACACATTTTCATCAACAAAGTACAGTCCCATCCGAGGGGGGGAAAACTTAGAAGAGGCTTCACCTGGGGAGGGAATTGCATCACCACTTGTGCTCCTGATCGGTGCTTTTTGTCAATTATGCTAATTTACCCAACTCATAAAACTGTGTGCACCCCTGTGGGGGCTGGGCTTTTGTGGACCTTCTCCATAACTGTCCTTGGAGGCCTCCAAATAAAGATCCACTTTTATATTACCTCCTTACTAAAATTATCTCGAGTTTCATTTCCAGGTTGAAAAAATCACTTTCACTGATGAAAATGATGAAATTTTGAGTGTTAAAAAAAGTTTCTTTAAAAAAAAAAAAGTTGAGAAATGAAGTAGCACAATAAAAGCTATACATGATGTTAAGCCATAAAGATATTGCACAAATATAAACACATAGGCACTCTGAAGTGGGATTTTAAATGCAGGCTTTTTTTTCTGCAAAAAATAAAGAGTTCTACTCTTTCATAAAGAGTAGTGAACCCTGAATTCAGAAGGACAATTTGGAGAACATTATCAGAAATGTCATTATGGCTTAGGAAGTAGAAGCTCTGAGTTGTTACGAACTGAACCAAGATCTAAGGGTTGGTGGTGCCTGACATATCCGCTGACCTGAGAATGTGTTCAGCTGCCTCATTTTCTTCTTGTTCCCAAGACTGCAACTGATAGATACATATTTATTTACATTCCTCCCTCTGTCTTAATACAAAAATAAAGTATCTGAAGTTTTAAAAACCCCTCCTTATGGAATGAAATGGTAGTTTGAAAAATAAAAATCTGAAATATTTATATGGCTGCATATATTTCTGATATCAATGCTCTGATTGATATCATTGGCATTGTGCAAGTGTTGGACAAGGTGTTCAATAGAGGTAGCCACATTTTCAATCACAGTGGGTACTAATCAATTCTTAATAAATCAGAAGATGTCATAAAAGATTTTGTCTATGGTAATTTTTTCCGTTATTTTAACTATGTAATTTTACTTCATATGATTCATAGCAAAAGTTTGTTTCTGTGCCAGATTTCAACATTTTGGAATTTCAGAAGCATGTGAAAGAGGCAACAATGAGTGTGCATTTAGTTTGGCTTCTAAAATTGATTATGTAGACTGGGGTTTTTTTCAGTGTCCTGAATTGAGAAGAAGCAACAGAAATATTTGGGGCTTGTAATACAGTAGCAGAACTGACTAAGAGAGAATGCAAATTCACATTTTAGGGGTTTGGTTTGGTTTCTTTCTATGTGTATCGCTTTTATACTATTAGGTAGATTGCCTAGGTATTAAAAAATATTCCTTTGCCCCAACTATTTTTGTTTGTTTGATGAAATGGGAATGTGTGTGCATATGTCAGACTATGTAGCTAAAGAAAGAAAGAATGCTTCAGTATTTGATAAAAAAATATATTAGATATTTTTCAGAAAGGTTGTATATCATCAATTCATGTGTTTGTGATTCCTGAGACAATATTATGAATCAAGAATCAGACATCTCATTGCACCAGCTGGGTGGTTCAGTGCATGTAGAACTGGTGCTGTTCAGCTTATGCTCAGGCTTTACACACGGAGTTGGCTGGCATTTCATATGTTGAGGGAGTAGGGACAGTGTTTTTTCATTCTTTTAGGGGTTTGGATGTGTGTGTATAAATTAGTTCTTTCTCATTTAGTAGTTGCAGTGAAGAATCTCAAGGTTTATTATTGTTTACTCTAGTCATTCTACAATGTTTGTAGACGGACAACAAAATTGTGGCCTTCCTGATTTTCTCCAACCATCTTTTTTTGCATCTTTCAAAATGACAGCTTGTGCAGCCTCTGTTAGCACAGGAATACCTTTCAAATGCACATTTATCTCCATGTTATTCACTGCACTTAAATATGCAGGCTATGCGAAAATTATGATCTGTTGCAGGGGTTTTTGCCTTCCTAAAGCTGATAAAGAAAATTCTAATACAAACAGATGATAACTTGTTTTGTGCTAAGAGGTAGTCACTTTTTAGCATGAAAGAATTAACAACAGGCATTCATAAAGTGACAGCAGCATCCAAACTGAAAAGTTTTGATGATACTTGTATAAGTAAGGTGGGCAAAGAGGCATCACATGCACTCAGTGGCATATGACAGGAACCTTGTGCTGACACTGAAGTCAGAGTGAATCTCGGTCATTTTGCACTTACATTCTGGTTTCACACATGGTGTTTCACAACAGGGACTGACTCATGTGGTAACCTCACAGTAAGGTGCAGTGTCAACCTTGAAATAAAAGGTGGAGTGTGCTGAGCTCCCAAAGGGTGCAGCCAATTAGCACTTTCTGTAATGGGGTCTTGCTGTCATGGGATGAGACGTTTATTTCCTTCAAACAGAAAAATATTCAGGCTCCCTAAAGATTTTCTTCTTGAGAGCTGCTTTATATTTTCTGAGTAAGGAACAATTAGGCAAAATGCTGTCAGGTTATAAAGCCTTAAGATTCTGATTCTAGATAGAGCTATATGTGGTTTATTTTCATATTTCTTGAGTAGAGTGGTAAATAATAGTAAACTATTGCAATATTTATGTCTGAGGGAATTTTTGCCTTCTTCCTACATAACTTTCATTCTTTTGCCTCCCCCTCCCTTAATTAATAGGGTGTATAAAACCACTTGGTATTTTGTGCATGCAACACCAAAAGTAAACTAAATTTTATCAAAACTTGATAGCATATATATGTTTTCCCAATTGATCACATAGTTACTTGATAGGTGCATATACACACAAGTGTAAATGTATTAAAAAAAAAAAATAAAAGGAAGCAGCAGCCCTGGAAATGTCATCTGTTGCTACATCATGGAAAGACCTTTAATCTAATTCTGCATAATAATGAAGAAAACTGTTGAACAAGTATTTACCATGCTTATGATTTACTGAAATATCCAGAACTACAGGAGAAGAAAGCTTAGAGTAGCTCTGGCTGATTTCCCTTTGAACAAATAACTTTTAGGAAGTTTCCCTTCTTCTTTTAGGCTTTTTTTAGAGTTTCCATATGTATCTGTTTTTCCTCTAAAGCAATACTTTCTTCATAAGATGTATCTCTTACACCTCACAGTTCAGTCAGGATGTGTTTTTTATAGAGTTCCCTGTGTTAAGTGTGGTGACTTTTGGGACACACAGGACAGCATGGACTTTTCTGGATTTGATGAAAGTATACATGATAATTTGGGGATAGAAGGAAGAATTCTATCAGCATGGATGTTTATACATGTTGATTGAAAAAGAGCATTCATATCAAATCAAAACAAAGGTGAATTTAGCAGAATATCTTTTCTGTGACCCTGCCTGTTTCTGGGGTCAGAGTATGAAATGAGGACAATGATGTACAGATACCACTTGTTAATACTATCCTTGCCTCCAGCAAATTGTGTCTTTCTAAACTGATGGTGATCCCTTTCTGTGTAATAACTACTGTGCATTTTTTCCTCTGTAGCCTTGTCCTGCTTCTCTTTGCACACAACCACTTACAACAAGAAGTTTCCAAGATGCTTTTACATGTTTTGTGAAAAATGTCCTGTTTTGTTTTGATTTTAATTGTAATTTTGTTCTACTTATGTTCGAAAACCCTCCTTCATTTATTAGAAAATGCTGTAAACAGTCAGTTCGTGAAAAACAAGGCTAGCCCAAATCTTAGCATCATGGATCCCCACCACCTTACTGGTATGCAGAAGTGGAAATGCTGGTTCCTGTGTGGCTATCCAACCCCTCAGATCTATGCAGTTTTTCACAGGAATGTTGTGCAATTATGAAACCTGTAAAATAAATAAATGCTTTTAAAGTTCCTTTCTTTAGGCATTATTAACTCTTCTGAAATAGCAGATAGTTGGAGAATGATAAAGTTGTTGAGGTCAAAAGCTTAGTAGATTTCACAGAAATAGGTGTTTATATTTATATATAAATATATATACCTATATAAATAGGTATTAAGGAGATCAACCATGGGTAAAATATGGTCATATAGAATAGAATAGATGCATTCTTTTGTAAAGGACTTACAGAGATCATCTATTCTAACTGCCTGACCATTTCAGAGGTGACCAAAAGTTAAAGCCTATATGGTGATAACCCAGCTAGCAATCCTGCCTTTCACTGAGAATAGACCTCAGAAACATCACAGCACCCTGACAGGGACAGTTTGAGCATGCAAATCTTCTCTTGTCCCCAAGGTTTTTTTTGGTTTTTTTTACTCTTGTTTTCTTTTTTGTTTGGTTTGGTTTGGTATGGTTTTGGTTTTGAGGTTTTTTGGTTTTTCTTTTCCACAGTTTTAGTGTATTTATTTAGCTCACAGCTTCCAGGACAATGATACAATTTACCATAGTGAAGCAGATTGATTTACTAGCTGTGCTCCTACCATGCTTGTTGGATTGGTGTTGGAGGATTTCCCTAGGTCAAAATTCTGACCTTGGCATGATCATCAGAGAATTTCTAAAATAACAAGGGTAGAGGAGCATGCAGTCCTTCTAGTGTCTCTGTAGGAGGACATCAGCAGAACATACAGGGAAGGAAGCCTCTACCAGGAGTTGCTGCTTAGCCGTGGTTTGTCACTGTCCAGTCACCTGCTGCTGTCTTTTGGGGCTCAGCTTCTCTAGACTGCAAATTTGGACTTCATCTGGGACATTTTCTGCAAGCAGTTCAAAAGCTGGTATCACCACTAATGTGGTAAGGCAAGCTTGGGTGACGAGCTTCCCAAGTGCCAACTTCTTTAGTCAATGGGTGTTGGAGATCTGCCTGCTTCAAGCCGAACTTTTAGATGGTGATGTAACAGTGAACCCTGAGGGATCAGAAGAGTGAAGGGAAAGCCTGGGATGCATACATTCAGCTCACCTACTTCTTTTGCTCTTTATTGCGGAGCGAAGGAAGCTTTTTCATTCAATCCAAGATCTGCAATGAAATGTTGACTGCTGAAAAGGAGTTTGTGGGGGATGTTAAAGAATGAAGGAAAATAAAGTTGTCGTGGTTCCATATGCATGAGAACAGCATGACCTGTTTGCTCTGAGATGTATGCTTAGAAGCATGTTTTCTGGGTAGGGATTTGAGGGAGGGTGTGCATCTTTGAGATGTGGCTCAGTGCCCTTAACAGCCTGTTGTAAATCAAAGGCCCAGAGCTTGTACAGGTATGAAATTTTCAGTCACCAGAGAGTATCTCACACTGACTTTTGTTTGCTGCCTCTAGCATAATGTCTCTAAAGCTGAAGTCATTGAATGGCGTCACCTCTCTTTGCAAAGCCTCCGGTTCCTCTCTTGCCATGCATTTTATGAATTTTAGTCTGTCATAAGAGGCCTCAGTAGGAAAATTATGTGGACACTGAAGCCCCTGGTCTTTTGATTGCTTGAGGTGGTATAGGAATGTGTATAGAGGAGGCAAAGGCTTGTTGGATCATTTTTCATCTTGGACAGTCTCAAGAGATTCCATTTTGGTCCCACTGTGAATGCAGTTATGTATTTAAGATAGGGGTGTACTTATTGGCTTGGGATTAGCTTCTGAGAACGTGATTGACCCATCTATTTTGTCCACTTCTTCCATGAACTACTGGAAAATAAAACACATTTTGTAGTTGGTTTCTAGCACTCTGCAAGCATGTGATTTCAGTTCAAGAAAACCTTCCCTGTGTGGGTATTAATCATACAGCATCTTGGACCTCTTGAAATATACAGACAAAAAAAACCTAGACTGTAAAATTGTTATATACACACACACACACACACACACACACACACATATATATGTGTGCTCCTGTGAGGCTTTGATGCTTGCAACCAATGGTTTGTAGCTGTGGTCTTGTGCCTCTTCTGAAATATATGAATGGAATTCTCTTTGATTGAGAAAATTATCTTTTTAACCAATTGAAAATGCCATTAATGAAAACGAAACATCTTTTGAAATGTTTATTCTCAATATGTATGTATCATGGAAACTTTTATTGTATTATCTCCATTTTGAAAGTAGTTCTGACACATATGCAGTGTCAAACAAATGCATTGTGTATTTCCCATGAACCAAAAATGCACTGAGCTGTAATGTGAAAGCCCTTGGTTTTGTCACTGATTTTTTGAATTCTCTGTTTTGAAGCAATTTTTCAGGATCCAGTTCTGTGCTGTGCTGTTAGAAGTAATAAATTCTTAGTTCACAGTACTGTTGCAGAATATCGATTTTTTAATGTGCAATTGTACATTTTTCCATTGCTTCTAGTTGATGTTGGTGGGAGTAAGGAAAAAATACTCTTGTGTTCTTCAGGACGACATAGTTGTCTCTGGGCAAGTCATTTTCTCTGCTCCCCCCCAAGATTGCCAAGCTGCAATCTCAGTGTTTTCAAACACTGTGGTCCCAAAATGCTTTCATTCCCATTTTTTAAATAATTCCCTGTAGCGTTCACCATGTTTTCAGTTAAAACCCTAGGAGGTCCATATGTATTAAAACCTCATTAAAGGCTAGAGTAATAACAGGAATAAGTAAACATCATTGGATAGAAGTAGACTGCATGTATTGAACAGATGGGTGCCACAAAGTAACAGAAATAGCCTTCCTCCCTTGCTGCTGTTATATGTATGACAGAAATCAACCCTTTAATGTCCAAAAGAGGGGATATATATGTTATTATAGTGAAATGTTGATGTCAGGCCTCAGGACTGAGTTTTTCTTTGAAGATTTCTTTTAAATCATGCAGTACGTTTATTGGGAATGCTTTGTGCCACCTGATAAAAGAGCATATACCTGAATAATGGGGTGGGGAGGGAAATGTCCTTAATTTGGTTCTTGAGACTTCTAGGGTTTTATGTGATGACAATGGGTCCATCTTTCTATGCTTTGCAAGTGTTGTATGCTTTACAAATGTTTCTTGCAAACCAGAATCAAGACATGAGCCTGATGGTTTATTGCAGCACAACAGAAATATGGGCATTCCCTGTTAGAGAAACAGCTTTAATTATTCTTGTGTTTTCAGACCTTTATGTTTGGAAAGTTTCAGAGAAACAAAAAAAAAAAAGCTGAAGGATAATTAGAAGACATCGTTTCATTACAAGCCATTCCAGATAATTTGTATTATCTAAAGAAAACGTAGGGTAATTTTATAGAAAAACTCTTGCATTGCCTTTGAGATTTTTTCTTATTTCTGGTCTGAGATTGTGTAATACAGATGTTGACAGTGAAAATCCTGTTGGCTGTAAAGAGTGTTTGAAGTGAAACATGCAATTAATACTACATTTGCTTGGATAAGTGTTCCATTTCTTACAGAGACATTATGAAAGCTGATATCTTTCCTAATAATAGGGAGAAGTCTGTTAGTATCTTGATTAGTGACTGAAACCAAGGTCTTAAAGGCCACCAAGGGAGTAGTACAATCACTGTCTGAACTTCTATTGTTGGATTTTAGCTATTAGTGTTTGAATTATTGAAAAAGCAAAGCATTAAAATAGCTGGGTTTTTTTTCAAATCTCTCACTGTAATGTGTATCTCCTTATTTAAAAACCAAAACATACATTCAATAAAAGCTACTGCTTTAAATAAATTTAATTCAAATTTATGAATCAGTATAACTATATTCAGTTACATCATAAAATGATGCTCTCTGCAGCTTTAAATTAATAATGATTTGTAGACAACATACATTGTATTTTGCCTTCCCTTAAAAGACAAGAAAGCAAATTTACCCACTACTGTGTTTCAAACAGGTTTTTATGTCACATTTTATTCTGTTAACATAGAATCATAACAGATTGTTTGGGTATTATTAATAGAGTGCTTCAAATGAATTTATGCTGGAAAAATGCTTCCTGGTCCATTAATGGTATTTTACTTTGAGTTAATACCTAACTTAAATTTAGTTCTGGATTTGCAACAGGTGTCTTAATTTTAATGCATGGTCAGATGCTGTGGTCCAAACAGTAATGGGATCTGACAAGACCTTATAAATCACAGCTTTAAGGAGGCAGTAGGAAAGATGAGCAGCATGGCACCCATATGGCCACTCGCTTAATCACCGATAGCTAACACAGGGTCATACGTGATTCCATGGCCATGGCAAACTGCCAGGCATGCTTGGAGTATGGGTCATTTGGCAGCAACAGCCACTTCTGCAAATGCCTTTTGCTTGTGGGTCAGGGTGCTCCTTGGCTCCAACAATGCCAGTGTGATTGGGGGAAATCCAGTCTCACGTCAGTAGTGTGAGCAGCATTCCACCTACACTGCTGCTGCCAGGCAGGGTGTGGGCAGTCTGCCTGCACTGCCAGCACTGTCAGGGTGGGGTGTCTGCTAGCAGGGTGTCAGGTGTAAGTGAGCAATTACTTGTGTGAATGTCTTTACGTGTTCTGAAACAAAACATTGCACTAATTTATGTGGATTGCACAATCACTATCTTTTTTGGAAATGATTAAAAATTCCTGCCTAACTGAAGCAAGTAGGTTTTGAGACAGTTGAAGACCTGCTACTGGCAGTAGCATCTTCAGAAGCAGCTAAAGTAGGTTTTTTTTTTTTGTTTTTTTTTTTGTGAAATCCACTGGTTTTAGCTCTTGTCCTTTTCTGGTTGACTGTTGAGACCTTTCTTCTTGCCTTCCTCATTGTTGCAGTACCTAAGTTCCACTCACACTTATTGGCTCTTCTCTATAGTTTTCCCTTTTTCTATTTGACATAAACATTCCCAGGAAAATCCAGCAAAGCAAGCAATCAAATGAAAACATTAGTCCAACTAACATGCTTCCAGTCATCAAGTTGTTTATTCTGTGTGTGCATTGTACATACCTCCCTTGAGTCCAACCCAGCTTGTGAGCTCTGTGGAGCAGCACCTGGACCCTCAGGGTTTCTGAAGTCGCAGTGTCTGGCACAATGATGCCAGGCGTGTTTGGATCTTAGAACAATAAAATGAATATAAGTAATTGAGTGCATCTTCCAGAAAAGCATCTAGTTTAAATCTCAAGATTTCTACGGAAAGAATTCTGTCTTCCTGGTTATTTTTTGGAATGGTTTGATGCCTTGATGGGGCTACCTAAAAACAGAGGCTAGACAAAATTAAGAGAATAAAAGCAGTTGTATTTATTGAAGGGCCTTCAAGGTACATTAGGGCAGTCAAAGCCCCCAGGGGCTACACCTGAAATGGACAGCAGGGTCACGGGTTTTCATACTTTTATAAGTTTGGTCCATTTGCATATTGGGGGTTAATCCTCCAGTTACAACTTCAGGTAATGAAGTCATTTACCCCAAGTTTACTCCCCCCTAACCCACTTCTGTTTACATTTCTCGGGGCCTGAGAGAGTAAGGCGTCCTTGAATTTCAGACTTAGAGAGGAATTGTTTTGTCTGAACAGAATGGGAGAACACTAGTTAACAGTCTATATGGAGTTTAGAATTATACACTAAAGAATTACAGGATATGAAAAATATAAAACCTAAAATCCTAAGTCATCAGGTTGAAAGAATGAAGTCTCCTTTCCGATTTGAGTTCCTTTTCTATTTTACAATACCGTGTCAGATAAGATAGATATATGTGGTCCCATGCTGTACTAGTGAATTTCTGGTTGACTGGCATGAAGTCAGGTTTCTTATTGCTATAAACTCCTACTCTGGAATATCTTTATCGCCTTTAAAATTCTAAACTGGAAGGAAAAATGCAGAGCTTACTAATTAAACAGAGTGCTGTGATTTGCATATAATAAGGAGATGCATGTTGTTGGGAGTTTATTTTATTTTCTTTGCTACCCAGCTGACTTTTGTTTCTTTCAGTGGTGCCATACTGGGTTGAGCTTTCCTTTGCTTACATTAACCTGCTGTTGAACAAACAAATGTGCCCTTCTTAAAGTGTGACCATTCTCTAGATGATTATTTTGCACTGCAAGAAAAAGAAGCATTCTAAATAGTACTATTATAAGGTAAGAAGAGAGACAAAAAGGCATTGGGATTGACAATTCAGTAACGAGGTCGCGGTAGACAAATTTAGGCTCCTGCATTTGATTTATAATTATTTTATTATACTTCCCCATGAGGCAATTGTTGTTGTCCAGTCATAAATTTTATATTTTAAAAGGAAGCAAGAGCTTCTTCAATTCTGCAGTAAAATTGGAATTGAGTCAAATTTTACATTATGATGGAGACTTAGGCAGGGACTTGTGTGTCCCTGCTTGGACACATTGGTTCTCCCATAGTGCATGTAAAGAAGGTGAGAGATTTTATGGCTGCTAATGTAGGCTGGATGGATAATTACCATCCTCCAGAAAAATAAATAGTGGCCATATGATTACTGTCAATGTTCTTTGTGATATTGGAATTCCCATAACAGGTTTTTTTCTTTGTTTCTTAGCCCAGTGAACATTTTGATGTTGAGTTTTAAAAAATTATTAGGAAAGATTCTGTCAGTCTTACCCCTTTGTAGAGAGTCTCCTTGAGACAAAATGACCTTTCTGTTTTTCAGAGTCTTTTGAAGATTTTTCAGCATAATTCAGGCTGATAAGTATCTTTGCATCACGTACTTGGCAAGGGGGCCAGTGTTTCTTTGTCCAACACTAACCTTCCTTCTCTACTCATTATCTCTGGTGAGGGCTGTTTTAATTGAAGTTATCCCTTTGGAAAGATATCTCCAGTGCAGTTCATTATTGATTTTGAAAGATCTGACCTGTTAAAATTTCCTTGCCAATGAGTTAACCTTCTTTCCTGAAGGTGAATTAAAATAGAGAATGACATTTCTAATTTCCTAAGTGATGTAGCCAAAGCAGCTCTGCTAAAGTGGAATAATGTTATCTCAGTATTTTAAAAGGATAAGATTTGTTATTTAGCTTAGTGAGACTTCTTGGGGTGTGCAATGATAGCTTCCCACTAAAGAACTGGAATGGCCTTTAATTGAATATTATTATATCATAAAAAGACACTCTTGGACTTTCTCTCTTTCATGAAGTTCTGTTTTAAGTTACACAAGGAATTCAGGTATAATCAATCATTAGCAAAATTGAAGAATGTGAAGTAAACTATTTAGCTACCTAAATAGCAATTTGATCAACCTCGTAGGATAGCATCACTTCAGCAGTTTTGATGACCTGGATTCTGTGGAAAATTATTATCTCAATAATTTTCTCCCTTACATCAAACTTGCAAAAGGACTGTTACTCCACCATTTAGAAAACTAATTTATATTTGCCTAATACTTTGAAGTAATAGGAGGAAGAGTTTTAAGAATGAATATAAGTATACATTGTTCAATGAAGCTTAAACAATGAGATTTAGCATTTGTGGCAATCCATAAAAAGTGAATTATAAAAATTTCTCAAAGTATAATTTTAAATCTTTTCTGCAATTTTATATCTGTCACATTTCTTTCTCTACTTAAGTGGATGTAATAATTGTAAAACTATTTAGGAATTTATTTCTAATGTAGTTAATATTTAATGAAGTGTGAATTCATGTTACACATTTAAGTTTATGGTAATGGTCTATTAGTTAAATTTTTAAATTCTATATATGGTTTTCATAATAAATTGTTCTTCCTGTCAGTTTTGTGTTACAGAATCTGTGGCATGGAATTAAATAGCCATTTCTAGAAAGGTACAGACTTTATAAGAAGTTCTATGATTCATGGATTCCAAACCTTAACAGAGAGCATTTTCTTACTGTCTACTTTCTGGATATATTGACTCAGAAATGCATAATGTCTTTAAGTCTTCATATAGTGCTTTAAACTTTAGCATAGTGGAGTTACAAAATTTAGGAGATTCTGGTAAATACACGACCAAATACTGCCTTTGTAACTTTTGAGTTTCAAATTGATGTGTTATTTCACAGAATCACAGAACAGATGAAGTTGGAAGGGAGCAGTGGAGGTCACCTTGTCCTAATATCCTGCTCAAGCAGGGCTACCTAGAGTCAGTTGCCCAGGGCAGCTTTTGAATTTCTCTAAGGATGGAGACTCTCTGTCATCTCTGGACAACCTGTTCTAGTGCTCTGCCACCCTCACAAAAAAGAGTTTCTTGAGTGTCATGCTTTAACCCCAGCTGGCAGCTAAGCCCCACACAGCAGCTCACTTGCTTTCCTGTTGAGATGGGGGAGAGAGTTAGAAGGAGAAAAGTGAGAAAACTTATGGGTTGAGATAAAGATAGATTAACAGGTAAAGCAAAAGTCACATGCACAAGCAGAGAAAAACAAGGATTTCATTCATTCACCTCTTGCCATGAGTGGGAATTTGTTCAGCCATCTCCAGGAAAGAGGGCTCCATCACACGTGAGGGTTACTTGGGAAGACAAATGCCATCATTCTGAACATTCCGCCCTTCCTTCTTCCCAAGCCATATATCACAGAATCATAGAATATACTGAGACGGAAGGGACGCACTGGGATCATCAAAATCCAACTCCCAATGCTGAGCATGATGCCATAAGGTGTGGAATGTCCCTTGGATCTGTTGGGTTCAGATGTCCCAACTGTCTTCCCACCCAACAACTTGTGCGCTTCCAGTCTCTTTGCTGGTAGGGCGGTGTAATGAGCAGAAAAGGCTTTGACTCTGTGTAAACTACATTCAGTAGTAATGAAAACATCTCTGGATTATCAACACTATTTTCAGGACAAATCCAAAACATAACCCCATGTGAACTACTATGAACAATGAAGGAATTAACTCTGTTCCAGCCAAAACCTGCCTTCTAGAGCTCAGGGGGAACCTCCCATGTTTCAGGTGGTATCNCCCCATGTGAACTACTATGAACAATGAAGGAAATTAACTCTGTTCCAGCCAAAACCTGCCTTCTAGAGCTCAGGGGGAACCTCCCATGTTTCAGGTGGTATCCGTTGCCTCTGGTCCTGTCACTGGGCACCATTGAAAAGAGCCTGGCTCCATCCTCTTTACAACTTTCCTTCAGGTCTTCATATTTTGTGGAACATTGAATATTGCCAAGCTTTATCTCAGCAGTTGATGAAATGGTCCCTAAGTTTCTGCTGACCATGAGAATTAGGCAACAGTCAAGATCAGATTTAAAACATTCTTTTTTAAGTGTAATGGGTACCTTTAAAAATCCTGCAGTAATGTGAATTTTACTTGCTTTACATTTGCATGCCTTTCACAGAGGTGTACTTGATAGAGGAAATACTGCATGGTTTATCATCTTTACTGGATGAGCTTTTAGAATTGTGGCTGGCTTTCTGGAAGAGCAGAAACCAAAGGATTATTTCCTTCCTCCCTCTCTCTACTTATTCTAATAGCAATTATAACTGCCGCCTGCCTACTAAGTTTTACTTTATGCTAAATTCTCTGGAAGAATTTCTCTTTCCTGTAGATTGTTTTTTTTTAATCTCCACAAGAATTCTGCCAGACCTACATATTGTCAGAATTTTTTAATAAAATTTCTTTTTTTTTCTTTCAAAAATTAAACCTGAAAGAATTGCCTTGGTAAATATCTGATTATTGCCACATGGTACATATTCTGTCAAATTCTACTTCCTGGAGACTTTAACAATGTCTGATGAAAATCTGAGGTTGCAGGTTTCTTGAAGGCTGAATGACGATCTTGATAACAGGAGAATAGTAATGACAAAAAGCGGTACTGGAGAATTTATCAGTGAAATTCCTCACTGCTAATCTTTCATGCTTTAGCACATTGGAAGCAGCAGATTATTAGAATTCATAATTCTAATACAAAATTTATTTCTTGGTTTTGCCTTTCTGGAGACAAAGATGCAGTTTGCCCTGATACTGTGTAGCTTTGCATGTGTGAAGTCTCCTAATACATTCTTTGCCTCTCACCTTCTCTTAACTTGGATTATTAAATTGGGAAATTCAATAATTACTAAATTGGAGGTTTCCCAATATAGCAATCAAATAAATCCTTCCAACTCTACAGAAGGTTTAAGGTGATGCTAAAGAAAAAAGTTCTCTGTCAAGAGAAAGAGCAAAATATCTTTTAGCATCTGCTGAAAGATTCTACTTTTATTTATAAAATAACCTCTGCGAAGTAACTCTAAAAATCAAAGGTAATACTAGCAGTGGAAAGGTAAGTGGGTTTTGTGCTAGGAGAGAAGACTAAAGCAAAGGTTGGTCACTGTGTTTCTTTGATGGGTGAGAGGAATTTTAAGATATCTTCTGAGAGCATTCTTCTGACGCAGTCCTTAAAATACTTGTGTACATTTAATTTTAATAGTGATTCATTGCATTTTAAATAGAACATCTTGGGTTCTTGCGATAGATCAGTGAGATAATATCAGCTCAAGTTCATGTATTTTTAAGCAGCAGTCCCTGCCGTGATTAATGGGGAGTTCTGTTTAAAAGCCAGTGTTATGATGTAGTCTAAGGTACTGAAATGACTGCCTACGCTAATATTTCATAGTACTTATTTTTAAAACAAAAATTGAGAAAAGTACTTACACAAAAGGGCTTTTTAGATGTATTTCCAACATCACAAAAATAGGCAAAACTGCTTATTTAATACAATTTTGCAACACATTTGCCAGATGGAAGTAAGTGTCTAAGTAACAAGTCACATTCCTGAACTAATTATTTCTCCCAGTGGTGTCTGAATGAAAATGATTGATTACAGGGCACTCAGATGAAGACATTGCTTATTTTGCATACATTGCAGTGACAGATATCATATGGTCCTGATAAGATTTCTTCAAAACTAAAATATATCTCTTCTTGCCTGATGTACAGTGGCACCTGTATTTTGAGCATATCCACAGGACTTAGTTGCCTTGCCTTCACAGGCTTTTAAGTACGGTGTCTGTATAACAAATACACCACAGTTTTAGGGGAAAGTTGCCATTTAAAATGGGAAACAGGTTTCAAAGGAATTTGGCAAAATGCAGATGATAATGAATAATAAATGAACAGAGGATATGCTTGGGAGAATGTATCTCAGCAAGACATAAAGTCTTAGTGCACTTCAAAAGAGTTATGACTGGATTGTTATTTCAGCCCAACGCTGAGGCAATTTAAATAATGAAATATTTAGAGGTAAATAAAGATAATTATATACATTTGACCCTTTGCATAACGTTCTGTAGATGCAATTTCATTAAACTTTCTTTGCTCCAATGAATTAGAAGAAAGCCAAAAGGATGACAGATCCATTACATTATTTAAGTGAAATTCATTATGTTCAGATCTGCTATTTTATTTCATTCCATTAGCAGCAAAGAATGCTATAAAGAAACCAGAGATATGAGAAACCTTCTTATTTGATCTTTGAAAATCTGTATTAGCTCTCTTGTGGCCAAGGAGTCAGAGGGAAGACACACATGAGAAGTATGCATGCTGTGCTCTATGAATAAAATTTCTGTCAAGAGTAAGAAAAAGTGTCAGTTTATTACCTGGGCTTCTTGCTTTTTTATTAAAACACACCATTCAACACAACTGGGATTTAGAGCAAAACTCAAGGGAAAGATATTGAGTAAACTGTGTGCTTCCAGAGAGAAAATGACATAACATGTATTCCTACTGCTGTTTACTTATTGCACACAGTTTTTCGTTAACACCTCTAATGGGCTTTAAAAATTAATTTTGCTGTCCTTGCCTTACACTGAAGAAGCTGAAGTGCAAGGTGACAGAAGTGGTGTACATAGATCATCCTGCAGGCTAGCAGTGGCTCTGAGTGCAACCCAAATCACTTTCTGACTTCATGCAACTGAACTGTAGTGTTTTCTTATAGCCAGTTTCTGGCCACCTTGTCTGACATCATACCTGGTAGGAAGTCTGACCTTTTAAACAAGTCAGTGTGCAAAGACACTACATTTAATTCCTGATTTCTGGTTCTAGTAGCCTAGTTTAAAAGCTGTGGCCAGTTTCTGAAAAGCTGTAGAAGTGAATTTCTTCATTTTTCAGTGAAGGAGGTTTTTGACTTGTTTGCCCTTGGCTAATGTAAGCAGAGCCTGGGATTACAAACCACTGGGCTGGCACAAGCGTGATGGCCTGTGCTGATGGACGTACCCTGTGGCTGCAGCAGCCTCACAACTAGCACTTCTGGCCATCAGCACCACAGCAGGAGGCTATGATGAACAAGGGAAAGAAATCAAAGGGCAGAAAATTAAACAGAGGCAGAAAATTAAAATCATTCACTTGGTCTTGATGAAAACTGAAACAGAAATGTTCTTTTTTTTTTTTTTAAGACATCTGTCTGTGTGTACTAAAGAAAACCACATTTAACAAACTGAATTGCAAAATTATTTCTGATAGAAATTAAATCTGATTTAAAGCCTCTGTTACCTGTTCAATATGACTAATTACCATTAGATTACATGAGACTGCACAGAAATAAACTCTCCTAACATTACCAAGAAATTGGTGCTGCAACACATGTTGATGCCCAAGTGTCATGACAAGGACTAGTAGCGTCTTTTTAATAGATCTTGTTGGGATTCACTGTGATGAAAAGTGGAGGCAAGCCGCTGTTGGTTAAATTAGTGCAAAAATCTGCATTTCCACATACGGTCTGTGAGAACATTTACTGTGAGTGAGATTTTCAGGTTATGTGAGATGTTATCTCAGCAGTGTTTCGGTTAAAATTTGCTTTGAGATTTGTGGGTAAACTGAATATAAAATGCCAATAGGAAGAAAAGAGTGAATCTTTGTTCAAAACCAAGGAGAAAACTTCATCTTAATCTATACAAATCAAATCCTCCTCTTTAACAGGCATTGGATTCTGAATTGATTTTCTCAATAACCTATCTCTTAAAATCAGATTCTGACAGAGACAAAGCTGTAAAAGTCTACAGGGACACAGATAAGAATGATTCATGGTGATGTGTTTTGTAACACATATTATTGTAAGGCTTTCATTGTAAAATGATAATATTTACTCATGATTACAGTCTGAATAATAATTGGGAGTAACTGCTGATTTCATGGATTTACTTGTAATTGGCTCTGCTGTTCATGGGATTGGTTTTTGTTTTGTTTTTCTTTGCCTACTGCATAAGAAAAAATAGGTTCATGCCATGTGTTTTCTATCATGACATTTCTGGGATTTCTATACATTTGTATCATTACATTCTGGTAGCATGGAAAAAAGAACAGAAAATTTAGGAGTTTCTCATAAGAGTTCTAAAACTGATCTTACTCAGAAGGTGCTTGAAGAGCACATGGATTTTCTTTATCTGATGTCCATGTATAGGTATCATTTATATGAGAAAGTTTGTACCAACATGTCTGCTGTGGTGTGGGAAGCTGGGAACCAGGAGGACATCATATATGCTCACCATATTTCTATATCTCCTTCAAGCTCCTGCTCTTTGTTGCTGGGGTAGGTATGTCTTTGGCCTGACTCAGTGTAGCTGTCTCACAGGGGAGAGGCAGAGCAGCTTTCAGCTATGGGTAATCAGAAGAAAACCAAAACAGGCATGTGGCAGAGATACAAGCAAAGGTTAATAAAACCTTTCATCCAACTTACAAAGCCTGCAAGAGTGTTTGCTATGTATGAGAATCATCATTTTGTCAGAAGAGCGTTATCTGGCTTTTCAGCCAGCAGTGTGACTAGAGAGGCAACATAAGGAGAGCAATGTGAGGAATATGTTAGGATGGTTTAACACCATCTCTAATGAAACTAAGAAACATTAATGAACCAGCTTTATATGTAAACAGACTGTTGGCTAGAAGAAACTGTATGCCGTATCAGAAGTATTTATTCCAACATGACTAGAGGCTCAAAGCAATGTAATTGCTTTGTAGAACATAGAAGCTCTATTTCTCTTTAAAGCATGCTGCTCCAATTAAATATTCCTTTTGCGTATTCATTTAATATTCATTTTGTCTGCTACTGCTATACTATGTAAAGGGAAAATGAACAGTGAGAGGAATTTATGCTAAAAAAATTTTGGAGGAAGAACTGTTTTAAAACTGAATAATGTTTTGGGAATTAGCTTAAGTTTATAATAAGCCTAAAGGAAAGGATTTCTTTCCAGGTGATAACAACACCACAAAGCCAGATAGTTCTGCACTGTGAGATGTCAGCCTTTCATGTTTGTGTATGTGCCAGCATATACTTCAGATAAACATGTTGCACTACTAACTGCAAGCTGAGGTCTCTTGATAGCTTCGGTGCAGATAGCAATTTTCAGGGTGTTACGCTGCTGTACAGTCAAATTACTTTGGGCAGAACTGTGTTATGAAAAGTGTGGATCCTGATGCAGTTTATTTAAAAAATTGAATGTGTACAGCCGGAGCAACAAAATAAATATTACACAGCGACAAACATAAGAAGGTTGTTGAGGGGTTTTTAATATAAGTATTGAGTTCGGTTCTCAGGCCTGGCTGTCTAGAACAGATGAAGAATTAGCATTATATTAAAAAGAGGAGAAAAATCTTGAGACTATTTAATTTCTTTTTGTTTGTTTTCCTTTCCTTTTTTTTTTTTGTACTGTAGAAATAGATAATTTTTACCCTCTCTATGTTTACAAAAAATGGAAAAAAAGAATCAATATCTATTATAGTTGTCACAATGTTAAGGCACAGAAAAAAGCACAGAGCAGCCAAATAACCTCTTTACCAAGTGAAATGTGGTGTTAAAACTGCTGTGAATTACAGCACAAGAAACCACATCAACACTGGGAAAGGATGTTACATTCAACATTTTTGTTGTGGAATACACAACCTTGCCTTGGACTCACCAGTTTTCTAATATGTAAAATTTACTTTCCTCTTTGCTGGAGGAAAAGAAATACTTGGTTCTAGTAATTGTGAGGTTGTAATATGACAATGCTGTTAGGGGAACACTGAATAAGTGTTCTGCATTTTTTGATGTTGATGTCAGAACTTAAAATGGTGTGGTTACTCCTAGGTTTGTACCGTGTGTGTTACATTCATGATTTTTAGAGAAATTTGAAAACAGAAGGATGACGTTAATTACAATGCCGTGAAAAGTATTAGAAACGTGTGAATGTATTTTCCCAATAGATATTTATAGAGGAAAAGAACAAAAGGGCCAACATTTTATTAAGTGCCTTCATAATTATGTACACATCTAGAAAGATAACTAAGAGGCTGATTTTTATATGCTTTGATTTGCCTTTATTCTGCTGTTTGAAGTGCTCTGGAAAGCTGGGGAAACAATGTGCCATTTATAAATTAGTTTAATTTGCATTAATTTTTAATTTTTTAAAATATATTTGATTGTTAATTTGAGAAATTTCAACAACTTGTTCTTCAGATTCTGTAATTCTTTGAATTGTGCTGTGACTTACACTCTCCCTTTTGCTATTAGAGAATAAAAATTTGATCTAAGAGTCAAATAATTTGTAGACATATTTGATACTTCATTATATTCCCCAGAATCACAGGTACTATGTTTTATTATGTTGAGAATCCTTTCCATTTTTATCTCTCTTCTATATCCTGAATCCATTTTCTTTGATATAGACACTGGCTTGCATGTTCTTTTCAACCTCTGAAAGAAGAGCCAAGAAAGACAAAAGCATTAAATAGAAACAACAGACAGGGTGATCCATAGCACTCCTGGAGGGGAGAATTTGCTGGCAAACAGAGCAGGCAGCAAGTCATACAGCACCCAGGGAGTCCTGCCACGGATGGGAAAGATGCAAAAATAAAATAAAGGTTTTGTCTATCAGTGCTCTTCTACTGTCTTGGCACTCCCAATAGTATAAATTATAGAATTTGTCTGTCCAAATGTGGCCAGCATGCTGTGTTAGCAGCATATCAGACTCTGTATTTAAAAAAAAAAAAAAAAAGAAGTTATCAGTAATTTATTTAGAATTACAGCATTTTGCTGTATTACTTTTTGCCAGTGTAATAGGCAACGTGTCTGTATCAGTGAGATTCTGTTCCCTGCTTAGACTGCTACAATTAGCTACTGCCTGTGATAAAAATACTTTGTTGCAGCAGTGGTTGTTTTTCCTTTGTCACTGTAATTGTGTAAAGCAAATACAGATGATACAGGTATACTGTACCAAGTTACAGACATGCTTATCATATTTTAATTTAGCCAAGAGGATCTGCAAGTGGTTTTGGCAAAGCTCTGAGGCTGCTGTATTCTTAGTGACCTGCTGTTCACCCAGCTCCTTGACCAGCTCCACTATCAGGAGCTGCAGTTTGCACTCAATGTCATTTTCTGAGTCCTTCAAATACTTCTTGATCTGTGTCTTTTTGACCTCTCTTGAGATTTACTGCTTAGGCTTGAACTCTATCTTGTAATACTTATGTCCTTCTGACTCAGCCCTGCATCACCGAGTTAACCTCCCTTGCCCTCTTTACAACCTTTTCATGATACAAAGAAATTTGAGGTCTCCAATTTTAGGTAAGGTTAGCTTGTTTCTGAACTTAGAAAAAGCAGATTTTTGCTAATCAATAATAGCAAAATAATAGCAAAATTTCAATAGTCCCTTTAAATACAATCCCCTCAAAATACTGAAAACTAAGCTGCTCATTTTCTCATGCAGTCCGAGTCTCTCTCCCTGGCATTAAACTGTTAATGCTACTTACAGACACCAAACAAGTAACACAGAATGGGTCAAAACCAATTCTCACGGAAAGTACAGCAAATTCAGTTGAAATCAGTGGTGCATTTGTTAAAAATGTGAGTAATGTCTGCTCAATGCTTTAAGATGTGTTTGGAGTTTTATGTTTGAGGATAGTTGGGGGATTATTTTGTCTTTCTTTGTATGTGTATGAGGAGAAAAGGGATTTTCACATAGCCTGATTTGTCCTGGATCAAAGTTCAAAGTAAGTTCTTTTTCAAATAGAGATCATTTTAATACCTGGAGCAATATTAAAATATACTATATTAAATATACTATATTAAATATACTATATTAAATATACTATATTAAATATACTATATTAAATACAATGGTAGCTTTGTTCTCAGCTGCATAATTGTCAGTGCTTTAGTGGGGGTTTAGTTTTCAGTTTTTGACTCCATTGTGATCAGTCCCTGAAATTTCAGAATAAACTTGCAGGAATGGTTAATTCACTTACATTCCTGCTCTCTAAAAAAATAAATGTTAATCCTTCAGAGGCTTAGAGGGAATCTTAATATTGTATTTTAAAGTAATCTCTTTAGAAGACAAAGAATTACAAATGACATTTTATACTCACTAAGACTTCAGTGACAACTCCCAGAACAAAAAGAAGCAAACTTCCTATTTATTTCTGTAGCTGCCATTTGTGAAACACTGATTAAATAAAGAGTGGATAAACGATAGTATTTTCGTGAACCAAGTTCAGCACACCACAGGCAAACTATGATTTGTTCATCTAAGTACGTTTAGAACAAATCCAAAGAAAAGCTATTTCGCAGTCACAGCAGTAGCCTTTTTTCCCCAGTGTGAAACGGTTTGAGTGCACGCACATCCCATTGGCAAGGCGTGTCTGGATCAGCACACAGCAGGGACCGCAGAATCTCTGCGTGAACACTGCTTCAGTGGCAAAGAGAGAACCTAAAGAATATTCATAAAGACCAAATTAATATATCATCTGAAGCCTTGATTGGGCTTGACAGGTTTCCTAAAGACATTCTTGTTGTTACTAGTGCTTATCAGCTGAAGATTTGTGAAAGGGCAGCCACCTCCCGCCTCCTGCAGCCTTTAAGTAATGGTGGGTGAGACTCTGCACTGTGTTCTGCTGATCTCTTTCATTCTGACTTGCATATGTATGTGTGCATATTAGTTTCTGTGAAATTAAATTTATCCCAAAATGTCATATTTACAAATGCAGTGGTAAAGGTACTACCCCTAATAAAGATATAATATAAAAAACATGTTGCAGATAACCTGTATGTGATTTTCTCATACTTCTGAGGGTCATTCAAAACTTTACAGTGGATTAGCAATACTTTAGGATTCATTTCTTTGCTTTTTTGGAAAAAGTTATAAAGCCCCTTTACTCAGTTCAGAGACATTTATTTTCCTGTTTTCCTGTGATTAATTTCAAAAGGCAACCATGTCTCAACTTGAAGCTTGCAATGTGTTTGGGGCACATTGTTAGAAGTGAATTATTGTAGGCTCTTGATAACTGGAAGAGAGAGATGGGTAGTTGTAAGGAAAATCAGAGAGAAACATCTCTCTCTCTTTTTGTGACATGCACATACAAGTGTATAGCAGCAACGTTCCTCAGCTTGAGGCTAACTACAGTGACTTGTGGGTACAGGGAAATGTGGTTAACATAAGTGAAGATTTCAAAGTGTGCAACTGAAAAATAACAGGAATATTGATTAATGTGGATGGCAGGAATTGTTTTCAAAAGAAAAAAACATTGGTATTTCTCGGAATAATTTTGGTCAAAGCAAGTTCCTGTTAATACAGCTAGAAATACATAAAATTATACATATTTTTATTCTTTAAAAACTAAAGAAAGAAACAAAATGTTGATTCCCCTTCTTCACCCTAAATAAGATTAATTAATCAAGCTATTGAAATTGCTCAGCTATTCATAGATGTTTTGAAATTAATTAATTGGGAATTTGCTTGGTACTCTTGTTCTTGACGAACACTGAGTATGAAAGTGTTAAGATTGGGGTCTTTTATCTTTTTGTCTTTATTTTTCTATATATTCCATAACTACAAAGGGAAATGTAGCTAGTTGTGAAGAATAATACCAGCTGTTTTTTGTTCCTGTACATATTAAAGCATGCATTAAAAAACAAACATTCATCCCTGATTCTATCACATACACATAAAAAAAAGTTCTTTTGGTTGGTGATTAAAGCTTTCCAGGTTAAAAGCAACACAAACAAGCACTTAGTTGGAGCACAGTGCTGATAACACCAAGGTTGTGGGCTTGATCCCCAGACAGACCATTCACAGAAGAGTTGGACTTGATGATCCTTGTGGGTCCCTTCCAACTAAGAATATCCTGTGATCCTGAGCATAGCAAAGAGAAAACATTTGAGTGAGAGGAGGGAGGGTCAGGGAGTAGGTGGCCAGGACTGCAGGGCCATAGGGATTTCTGGAGGCCAGAAAGCACAGGACAATTTTCTGCCATTTAAAGTCACTGTATTGTAGGGATGCATAGAAGCTTAGAGGGCAGGGAAGAGTCATGCAAATTATTATTTGTTTTGTTTTCTGCTTTTTGTTTCACCTTTTTTTCTTTAACACCTGTCCCCTTCCACAAATTTAACTTTCTGTGCAAGTCAGGTTTGGTTTGGTCAAATGTAAAAGCACTTTAATTTTTTGAAGAAGCTCACTTAGGACAAAGCCTAAACAGGTCCTTGCCCCAAAGCTGTGGTTTCCTTTTAGACCCTGTTATAGTCATATAAAGAAGTGTGCAATGGAGTGAAAATTTAAGCTTTTGGTGTACTTGCAGTCTTGCTCTCTGAGTGGATTATTTTGTCTTTAAATTTAAAAAAAGGCCTAATGTAGATAAGAGGGAGGGTCAGATTCGTCCTGCTACGACACAGAACTCTGTGTCAACATGCACATGAACATAGAATTACTGAGCAGTAGTCTTCTCAAAGGGTCATGTAAACATGGTTTGTTGGTACTCACCTCTAATGATTTTATAAAATGTCTTTAGTTGTTCATAGGACAAGCAAAATAATGCAATTTACTACATGAGTCTATCTGTGCATCTCATCACTGTTTTGTATTCAGTTCTAAAAGCAACATACTTGTAATCTAATGAAAAAGCTAATTTTTGCCCAGTTACCACAGTCACATAACAGCGTTTTTGTTCATATTTACTTTTCCAAAGGCAGTATTTATTGCATCATGGCTGAGATTTTTAGCATTTACAATATTGTAAAACTGCCTTAGAATTGGATTGAAGATCCTTTGCTGACAAGCACGATTTTTAGGTATAATGTGATTTTTTGATTGTTGATGAATGGAGATGTGATAGAATCCCAAGTGGGAAAAATTTTTATCTGGAGTATAGAAAAGACCTGATCTTTAAAAAGAGGGGTTTCTTCATTGAACACAAAAACGATACACAAGGTGTAATGACATGATAAGGTAGAAATTTGTAGTTTGCAAGATGAACAATTTAGCTTTATTTCAATCACGATTCTTTTTGGTATCTCTGCTCTAGTTGGGCTTTTTCTGTAGTCTTTATTTTTAAAAAATGGCAGGTGTTCAAAGTGGTGTTTTGAGGAAATGGTATCTCTCAACTCAGTGTAAATACACCCAAATTAGATGCAACAATGATTATGTCACTTGTGGGAGGCTGGTTAGAGATAAAGCAGTGCAGTTCTTGCTGAAATGGAAATTGAAGTGTATTTATATTTAATATACATTCATTTTTCTGGATAGCTAGATAGATATGGGAAACTGTAATTCAAAATTTAAAATTCAAAAAATATGGGGGAGTTTCCATGGGCTGAATCTGCCAGCTGGCATTCCTATTTAGTATTCATTCTCAGGGTTTTGGAACTACAACTGAACTGTTCAGCCACAGTGTTCACTTAAAAAAGAGACAAGGAGGAGCAGAGGCTAAATGTATAGCCTATCAGCAGCCCATTCCCAAACTGGTACTGAAGTTAATGTTGGATGAACAGATGAAAATTGTGTTGAAGCCAGTGAGAGTTTTAAAGCTCATGGGAATCAGTAATAAGATGTGGCCACATATTCCTTCCAATCATTCAATAAGAAGATGTTGTAAATAATTTGTATCTGCCATACTTCATTTCACTTATTCCTGTGCAGTACCAAAATTATGCTGCTAACTGGCTTTGAAAATAGCAAAGGCTCAGTCTGGCTTCTTAGCAGCTTTACTCACACAAATAGTCTTGTACAGGGTCATTCAGGTGAATGAGGATTAGATGGCCCCAATTTCTTCAAAGGACAGAGCACTCCTTAGGTGGAGAAAATCTCTTCTGTGTCATCAAGTGTCTGCAAATAGACAGATTTTCTTTGATAAATAGTTGCAGGGGTTTTTTCTGAATTGCCTGTTCTTTTGCTCTTATGTAGTAAGTCAATTCACAGTGTGTATGAGGGAAGATCTTAAAAAATCTGACAAATATAGGATTTTTTAGCCTCTGATTTGTGGATTTCATGAGTTGAATTGGGTGAATATTACAGCTTTTAATAACGGAAAAAGCAACTACATCATCTTTCAAAGATATAGACTTTTATTTATTTTTGTTGGCATTTATTATAACAACATGTTGCATGTCAAATATTTACCATAGACCTTGGATATTTAAGAAAATGATAGGAGCAAGTTACTCCTCGGTGTTAGTTATTCCTGGGGACATTCCAATTGGGCACAAGAGGAAACTTTTACAATGAGAATAATCAGAAGTTGGAATAATCTCCCCAGGGAAGTAATAGATTCCTCAACATTGGACATTGTTAAGATCCAGTTGGACAGGCTGCTGAGCCGTCTTGTCTAGACTGTGCTTTTGCCAAGAAAGTTTGGATCAGATGATCCTTGAGGTCCCTTCCAACCCAGTATTCTATGATTCTGTGATTCAATAGCTTCTGTTATTTGGAGAGTTACCAGCTGGTATGTCTGTCTTCAAGAGCTTTATTATCACAGATTGTGTGGAGCAACCATTTTTAAACTGGATTTTAATTTTTATTTTAGTTACAATAAAGGGAAGACTAGAAGTGTCCTACTTGAAACCACCATTATTTTTCAAAATGTATTGTTTAGTTGTTCTCATTTTTGTATGCAATATGGAAGTAAGAGAACACAATATTAATTGGTATCAAGGTAAAAAGTGTAGGGCAGTAGAAATGTGGAGAAAAAAATTAAACAGTCCGGGAAAGGTTATTCAAGTGGGTGAAAGAGATCCAATTCATGCCTTCAAGGGAAGAGCTTTGGCTCCTACATTGGCAGCAAAAAATAAGTTGTGAATGTGATTGCTTAGTTCATAGTTCTATAATGTGATTAATTCATGTGTATGTTTGGGAATTATTCAATATTAATAATTATTCAATATTAAATATTCAGTTTGTCCGGGATAAAAAGTGAAGTGTATCTGTAATCATAAAAACAGTAGATGAAGAGTAATCCCATGCTTGTGTTTTCTAAGTTTAAGTTTCTCCAAGGATGAAATTCTTAGACATATAGGAAATGCTGTGAGCTTGCTTTTGCAATACGGCAGAGAAATAACTCAAGTGTGCAATATTAGCATCTTCTCTTGTTTTCCAGGTCCATGGGGGAGATGCATGGGAGATGAATGCGGTCCAGGAGGCATCCAGACGCGAGCGGTGTGGTGCGCCCACGTGGAGGGCTGGACCACGCTGCCCACGAACTGCAAGCAGCCGGAGCGGCCGGACAACCAGCAGAGCTGTTTCCGGGTCTGCGACTGGCACAAGGAGCTGTATGACTGGCAGATCGGCAGCTGGAACCAGTGCCGGCCTGTCCTCTCCCGCAGCCACGAGAAGCCCCTGGAGTGCCTCAGAGGGGAGGAAGGGATCCAGACAAGGGACATCATCTGTATACAGAAGTCCAATGGGGTTCCAGCTGAGGATGTCATCTGCGAGTACTTTGAGCCGAAGCCACGGCAGGAGCAGGCGTGCCTCATCCCATGCCGGCAGGACTGCATCGTGGCCGAATTCTCCCCCTGGTCCGAGTGCTCAAAGACCTGCGGCAATGGGCTTCAGCATCGAACTCGGCACGTGGTGGCTCCGCCGCAGTTCGGTGGGTCAGCTTGCCCCAACCTCACCGAGTTCCAGATCTGCCAGTCCAGCCCATGCGCTGTTGAAGAAAGCCTGTACAGCCTGAACGTGGGACCATGGAGCGCATGCTCGGTGCCCCATTCAAGACAAATAAGGCAAACAAGGAAACGGGGGAAGAACAAAGACAAGGAAAAGGACAGAGAAAAAGCAGTTCGAGATCCTGAGGCTCGCGAGTTAATTAAGAAGAAGAGGAATCGTAACAGACAGAATAGACAGGAGAACAAATATTGGGACATACAAATTGGGTACCAAACAAGACAGGTCACATGTACTCACAGAAATGGGAAAACTGCTGCTCTGAGGTAATCACTATTAATGAATTTGCATATTTTAATTTTTATCTGCTCAAAGTAAAACATGCATAAGTGGATTCTTTTACACAAGCCTAAATCTCAAAATGGGGCTCATGCTATTTCCACTTTAACATCCATCATCAAGCTCAGGTGTTTTCCATGACATGAAACATGCAAACTGGGCTGGTGTACATACATAAATATGCACTGTTAAACTGTGCTAATCCCTAGCCTCTGTTTGTTTAAACAGACTTCCCCCAAAAAGCTTGAAGATATTTGTCAAATTTTATGTGGGTTCAGGCAGGCGTTTGCTCTCTAACAAGTTGTGCATTTTTGAAAGATGTGATGTTACTGCTTTTAAGGCTCTGGACACAAAGACTAACTGGAAACAGAGTAAAAGTATGAAACAAGACAGAAAGATGCTGCATGGGAAGGCAGCATCTACTCATTCCAGGATATTTTTTTGAAATAGATGAGCATGAAATATTGTTTGTCCTTCTTGATTCCTGTGGCAAAATTTCTGTAAGGGGGAATGTAAAACCTCTTTGTTTATTCCATGTACCTCCTCTGTTTCTTTCTCTTCTGCACCCTTATGCTGTCTGTCCAGGGTTTTTTTCTGACATTTATTTTTATTTCTTTATTCATTATTTTACTTTTCAAGAATTCTGCCAGTCACAGATGTTTTGATAATTCTTTCTACAGGCTTCTGGATGCATTTCTAAAACCACGTTACCTTTGATTGGTTTTATCTAGCATTCTCTTGCTAGTTCATGTATTTCTTTCCTACCCCCCAGAATGTTCTTATTCAACTCAAAAATCTTCTTTCAGTCTAGCCTTCCTGTCTTTGATGTGATTCTATTTCCTGCCCTCTAGTTCAATGCCTGATTAATCAATTTTACTTCAACTGTGAAATGACTAAGATATCTTGCTGAATGAGGCTGACCACTATGCTGCTATGTTAGTGTATAGGAACTTTTCTCAAGGTATTTTACTTTAGAGTTTTTGTTATGCCAGTTAAGCATTCTATCACAGAACGTGAAATCGCTTCCACCTTTTCCATCAGAAACCAAATAATATAGTTTTTTTCAAGTGTAGAAAATATTTTTTGAGCATAATTCCTTTCAGGAAGAGATCCAGCAGTGAAACAGGAAAATGGTAAGTTCCCTGGCTCAAGGGAAGAACTGAAAGGTTTGGGTTGTTTGGTTGAAGGAGGGACAAATGGGTGAAGATGTGAAGTGCTTATGAGTATGTAACAACCATCACAAGGAAGAATGGAACAATCTATTCTCTCTCTATATTATGGATGTATTGTAAANATATTAGTAAAGAACTGTTATTCCTACCCCTCATATCTTTGCCTGAAAGTCCCTTAATTCAAAAATTACAATAATTCGGAGGGAAGGGGGTTACATTTTCCATTTCAGGGGAGGCTCCTGCCTTCCTTCACAGACACCTGTCTTTTAAACCAAGACACAAGGGAAGAACTGAAAGGTTTGGGTTGTTTGGTTGAAGGAGGGACAAATGGGTGAAGATGTGAAGTGCTTATGAGTATGTAACAACCATCACAAGGAAGAATGGAACAATCTATTCTCTCTCTATATTATGGATGTATTGTAAAAGCAATAATGGACAAATCACAGCAGTGCTGAATGAGGCTAGGCTTCTCAATACTAGGCTTCTCAATACTGGGAATAGTGAGACTGTGGAAAAAATTGGGCCATGTGTGGCACCTCCATCTTTGAAAGTCTATAAGAAAAGGCTAGAAAAATGCATGTGTCAGTGACGACAGACCTGGAGCAGCTCTTGATTAGGGAAGAGGGGCTGATTGCATAGTCTTTTTGCAGTCTCTTCTAGGTCTGGTTTTCTTCAGTACTTTAAGATTTTGATCCACACTTGGATGAATGTCTGCACGAGAAATCTCAAAATCAGCATGCTCAGGCAGTCCCAGGTGTTGGCTGCAGTGCAGCACAATCTCATTTTTGGTACAGAACAAATTGCCTTTACTCCTTCCTTTTATAGCCTCACATCATGCAGCCCAGGAACATCATTATGCTTTAAATACAAGGAATAATTTATTATACATCAGTTGCTATCAGATAGCAGCCAGCCACTCTTTTTGAAAGTCCTTAAGTTTTTGAAAGGTTAAGAAAATTATTGAGAAAAAAAGGGAGGAATGACACAGTTGTGCCAAAGATCTGATTAATGGTAAAAGAAAGTAAAAGTGTAGTTGGAAGTCAGTGGCATACTTTACTCATCATCTTTACACTCACTCTCGAATTCACTTAGATCACCGACGCTGTCTTAAGTCCAGATACCTCAGTGTATTGTGCACATTTCAGGCTGGTGCAGGGAAATGAATGAAACCCTCTTGCCTAAGGCAGTGAAACAATAGATAATACGATGTAGGATCAATTCTTAAGAGAGGAGAAAATTATACAAATGATTCAGTGGGCATTTTTATGTCTAATGGTTAAGACTTATGTTTTAATTGCACAAAGGATTCCTGGTAGTCTTCACAACAATTTTAATATAGAATTTGCTTTCCAGTTGCATAGTATAAACAAGAAAATTTGGTGAAATGACTCATATGAGAAATTCTGGTGCTGATAACTTAGCTTTTAGCGACCTATGTATGTCACCTGTATATCCATTTGCATCATTTATGCTGCACCCTTCACTAAGCAATCAAATGCTTTATTCTATGACTGCCATTCCAGAATCTGAAACAATAGAATTATTTTTCTGCCCAGGGTGTCAGTGCAGCCAGCTCAAATGATTTTATAATCTCCATCACATAGTAACTATGTTGCTAAATAATATGGACAAGTAAGGTGACTGGAAAACCTGCTGTTCTCATGTGAAATGCTCTTCAGCTTAAATAGTCCATTTTCAGTGAGTTTTGACTTTAGCAATCAGAAACAATCAGCCTCCTGGCAGCATGACTGAAAGAAGAATAAAAACCCTCAGGCGAGTAATATTTTTTGCAGAGATAGCAAAATTGATATATTATAAAAAAGGTTTTAAAAAAGAACTACTTTCAGAAGGGTGCTCCAGAGAAAATGGTTCTGTAACGCTGTCAGCAAAATTTCAAAAAGGCAAAATTCTCTTGACACATCAGCACACCAGGCATGGTAAAGAGAAGTGAAACAAGAAAATCAAAGTTTAATTTATACACTTTGTTGCCGAGTGAACAATAGATAGTCTCCCATGAAGGATGAAATATTGGATTTTGTATTGCTCGTTCTGCAGTAATGTATGTGTTACATGGCCTGTGTTTGCTTTATGTTTCCCTTAGTCTGAAATTCTCGTGCACTGAAAATATTTGAAAAATAGAAATGTTGAAGAAAAAACCAAATTCAGTAATTAAAAGTGGCTTATAAAATGACTTCTCTGGATAGCTAACAAAATCTGGACAGTGCTGCTGTTAGTGGAGAGGACAGTACTGATCCTCTGAAATATTTCCTCTTTGGTGAGATTGGGGTTTGCCAAAGAGAGCTGTTAGACAACAAACTGGCAATGTAGAGAAACATAAAATGTATGTAAAAGTTCATTTTGAGTTGCAAATCTGTTTTCCCTATTACAAGTCGTGATGATTATGCCTTATGTTAAGCCTATAATTTTCTGTTGTAATATCGACTCTGTGACTGTTGCGTCACAAACATTTTGTCATAATTTTCTTCCTGAGCAGACTTTTGTGGGAAAGTTTAGCAAAAATATTTGGCTGGTTTGTACAAGTCTAAGAAAAGCTTTTTTTAAATTATTTTTATTATTTTTTTTAAACTGTTTTTAAGTCATACAACCTTTTCACTGAAATGTTTTCCTGGGAGCCCACTAGACTGGGAAATTTGGAAGGACTTGAGCAGAGACATTTGTAACTGTAAGAACACAGAACAGAACTAGAGTATCTTCTTGCTCTGTATATTTCTGCACTTCAGCAAAGATTTTGACATCCAGTGACAAAGCACATCATGTTCCCCTGAAGCAGCTGGTCCTTAAGTGTGGGGACAGCCTGTCACTGCTAAGAGTCACTTAGCTCAAATGGCTGGAAAGGGGGCTGTAGTTAAAGCAGTTCTTCAATGACGTAACTGCCTCTTAAAAACAAAAAATCCCAGGAATTTCTTCACTATTTCCTTTCTTTTTCTATATCATTTGGATATGGCTTGTTATCTTACTTAGTCTGGGACCAAAGCACTTCTGAATGGGGGGAAGAATGGAGGGGACCACGTAGGAAGGAATCCCCACCAACTCCAGTTGCAGTCCCCATAACTGGTTAATATTCTCTTGGCAGCACCACTGCGGAAGAGACCTGTATGCGAAGCTGAATATTATTGGTGACCTAAACAACCTGAAGTGAGAATTCAAGAAAAAATAGTAAAATTTTATAGATATTCAGAACTTTTATGTATTTGTTGGAATATAACCATATGCAATTACAATCGTGAAACAAAATGATGGGGCAGAAAATAGTCCAAAATTTAAGACATGCCAACCAATTATTTAGCAGATTGTCTTAGCCTCAATGCATTTGATCATGTGATCATTGATTTGTTTCACCTCTGTTCATGTGAGAAAGTAATTATTTTTTAATTATTTTCCTCTTCCTCACTGATTCTGTGCATTCATTAAATATCTAGAAAACTATATCCCCATCTTGTAATAAATTTAACTCTTTTGGAAGTTTTCATAATGGTCTCATTGCAGTGCTTTACTAAATTTCAAGCTTTGGAGAGTCTGAGCTTTTATTTATTCCAATAATATAATTGAGACATGAGAGGTGATGGTAGGACCTAAATTACTGAATTGTCTTGCTGATGTTGGGCATATGTAATGCTCCGTTTTTCATCTTACTTCACAAAGACCTCTATCTGCTTAAAGCAGAGTCACAATATTCACTACTGGCCACAGGTGTTAAGCTGAATTGCCAGAAACTAAGGAATTTGGGAATGGCCAGTTGAGTATTTAGAGTGATGAGTGAGTAATACTCCAAATATTGGCAGGAAAAACAAGGAGAGAGAATCTCCTCCTCTAGAATGGCATTTTAGCTTTTTTTTCCTTTCCAGCAGTAGAAACCTCTTAACCCAATGCTCCCCTTCCAAATCATAAAACAAATGTCTGCATTCACTTTATGGACTTTCACTCTTATAAATTATAAACTGTGTGAAGGAGGAAAATAAAAAATCCAAGCCAAACCAGCATAAGCCTGTTGCTTTATTTATGCCACTGATTTGGAAAGGAGACAAGTCACCCAGAGGTATATGCTATCAGACAGCAAACAGAAGAACGATTCAGACATACAATACAGCAGCGCAGTTTGTTGGACCTGTTTTTTCTGCTTAGAAAAAACCTTAAGAGGTTGTCTATACTTCTCTGAGCCCCTCCATGAGGCAACAGGAAAAAAGGAAGGTGTGTGTGAAGGTGGCAGTGGTTAAGGTGCAGTAACTTCAAGGAGATGGGCTGAAGAAAGGTGAGGGAATAGTGATGCAGAGAGGGTGGATTGTAGAGATGAAGGAGCATAAGCAACCTTTGTTCACTGAGAACCAAATGAAAGCATGCATGTCTGCACCTGCTTTCTATCTTACTGCAAAGGCAGCTCTACTGCTGTTTTTTAGGGGAAGCCTGCAAGTTCACCATACTGCAAGGATTTAGAAGCCATAAGTGGTTCACTTACAGAGAACCTGTAAATATCACAAATTTAGATAATGAGCTATATGCAGTCGTCTTGATTCATTAATTTGGAATTATTTAGAGCACATTCCATTAACAAATGGAAAACAGGGAAGAAGAAAGTAATCTTGGATGAAAAACCTCTTGATAACTAAAAACTACAGGGTTAATTTTCAGGTGCATTGGGATAATAAAAATGTAAACTATTACTAGAGAAACAGGATGCAAACATACTGCTTTCCTATAATTTTCCACTGTGCCTTTAGAATTTCCACAAATTTGAAAGTAGACGCATCCTGTAGTTTTTTAATGTGATTTTAGTGGAGACAGTATTTTCTGTGGATATGCATAATATTATTCAACGGGTGTTCCTTTCTATTCTAAGTACCTGCTCCATCATCTTACCAAAGCTGCTGTTTTGACAGTGTCTTGTCAGTATTGCTACAAGTTTGACAAACCATGCCCAAATCTAGTTTTAAGATGGAAACGTACACACCATGCTGAATAATTGAAATAGCAATGAACAGTTCCTTTTTCCACACCATATTTTAACTCCTTTCATACAGTGAACAGTTGTTCTGTCATCTAGATGTATGACATTCTTATATTTCTGTGCAAAGCATCAAGATTGGATGCCTTTCTAGTGTATAGTGTATAGGTTTTATTCAAATACATGTAATTGTCCTCCTTAGCAAAATATAATAGGTTATAATGTAATGAGGGTTGTACTCCATATTCTGATAATCTCTTGTGGCTCATAAATCCTATGAATGAATAAATGAATTCTCTGAATGAATGCAGTGTTGAATTTTTAGCTTCAGTCTAGTAAGAGATTATGTTGCACAGTGGTAAATTGAATTAGGCACTGAGATCTTCAATGAAGATTCTCCTACACTATACTTTTATGCCTCTTTTCTGCCTTGCTGTCAGATAATGTTAATTGACCTCAATACGACAAAATAAATAAATATTAATCAAGTAGTATTTTTCTAAATTTTGGATATCCTGTATTGGTAATATATCATAATCTGTAAAGAGTCCCCTAGGGAACAAACTAGAATGTATTACTTTTTTAGATTTATTTTGTGGCTTGGTTTTGTTTGGCTTTTTTATAAAACTGCTAAGCATATATGGGGATTTAGAGTATGCCCTTGTTTTCTCAATCAGCCTTATAAAGTTATGATATGGGAGCACGTGAAATGAGCATCCTCCTGGGGCATCGTGTCCCTCAGGGTGGAGATGCACAGGATGGGAAGTCACAACTCCCCAGAACGGCAGAGTTGGCTACTTCAGAGCTAACTTTCAGCAGTCTCACTGAAAACGTGTGGCTCACCTCCTAATACTGACCACTTTGTTCCAAATGCTGGAGACTGTGGTGAAGCCAGTGATACTGCCAAATCTAAGCATCAGTACAGGGAACAAACCTAAACTAATGCCTGAAACACAACTAACAGTACTAATATAATTTTCAGTAATATATTTCTTTATATCTTAACTTTAATATTGCATATTTTTATTCACAAAGTTTGGCATTTTGTTTATTTTTTCATTGTTGGTAACCCTGTGAATCTAGCTGTTACTTACAGTCAAAGTAAATGCTGACTAGTACTATGTAATGAAAATTCCCACTGACAAAGGAATTTGTCAGCTCCCTAAAGCTTTAATAAGTCATCCTTTTAGATTCTTGCCAAATAATCTGCTCTGCCAATTTTAAAGTTATCTGTAGCATGAGATGTGTGTGCATGTCACTGTATCACTGGACTGTGAAAGACAGCACTCTCACTGAACACTCATGCTTTCTTGTCTCCTCAGACACTCAGACACTCAGACACATCTGGAACAGCCCCACAGCAGCTGTTGTTGTTTATACTTGTTTGGGTACAGTAGCACCTCTTGTTGCTTTGCCTGTATTAACTGATGTATTTTCTCTTGACACAGTAGTTGTAGGTAGTCTCTTCTCCTGTAGTGTAGAAAGCCTGAGTGGTTTTGTTTATTTCAAAATTGTTTGGCAGAATTAGTTAAACTTGTGGAAGGATCATGGGAAAGTAGTCTTGTGAAAAACACTTAGGTGACAGTATTTGATTTCTAAATGAATAGAAGTGGCCTCGTTGTTTGTGTGATTATAATGGCCCATTATACTGGGAGGTACTAACAGCTTCTCAGAACAATGCACAAGATGACCAATACTAAACAGTGCAGCTGTATGGAAAATGAATGAGGACTATGTCATTTTCTACTAGGAAAAAGTACAGGCACTGTATTTTCATGGACTTTCTTAAAGAAACAAGTGTGTACCAACCATAAACTGAATCTGTCAGGGATAACTAGACTTTACAAATGGCATTTTATGTCTTTAGAGTAGCTCATGGCGGTTATCTAAGCTCTGAATTTAAATCACTTAACTACTATTCCTGCTGTCTATTTAAAGTACCTGCACATTAAGTAGAATTTTTTTAAATTGGATTTTATTTGTGAGAAAACCCCCTTTTTTCTTTAGGCCAAATACGTTATCACAGTCTCTCTCAAAATCCAGCTATACCTGTGGTCCAAGAATGGCATAGAGTTAATTTGATTATTTTGCTTCAGAGGTTAATGCATCCAACAAGCTGTATGAACTCTGAGGAGAACACTGCATGGAAAAGAAATAGCTTGTTGCAACACATCAGGACATTGTGCTTGGTTCTTGTACCCGTACCTCCAAAATCCCTCTTGCTCGTACTGAGTATCTCTTAAGGTTCCATGGGGGTCAAATATAGAGCACGGAGAAGACCCTCCACATGCAATATTAAGATCTGGATTTAATTCCAGATAACACAAAGGATTAGTATTCAGCGTGAATACTGCTGTGTTTCCTCAGGCTTCCTGCCCACGAGCGTGATCATTCAAAGTTGCAGTAGAAAACTGCACAAACGGGTCCTTATATTTCAAATGTTGGTTGGACCTTCTGACCTAACCAGATTATTTCTGTGAGGTAGTTCTGTTAAGGGTGTGAGCATCTAGGCTGTGGGTCTGCCCCTGGGTCGTCAGATTCCCCAGCAATTTAAGCCTGAGCTTTTCTAGGATGTGATGCTAATGAGTGGTGTGGTAGAGGTTTTACCCCTTCCTTCACTGTGAGGCTGCAGTTATGAGAAGCAGATGTGGTCTTTGGAAACTGTCCCTTACAGTCTCTAGTCTTCTAACAATTTACTGAGACTTAAGAAAATTCCAAGCAAACTGCTGATATTCTTTCTACTGGGAAAAGTAAAAGTAAAATATGCTTGTATTAAACTCCTGCTTTAAATTTTTTTTCTTTCTCTTAAGGATTCTTTGGGAGTTGGGCCAATGTTCATGCATGCCTGTAGGTTGTCTTGCGAGGATGCTGCCCAGCCTTGTGGCTTGTTTTAGTGGGATTTACAATCACTATTTTCAAACACAAATTTACTTTCTGATTCTTTTCCAAAACCTTCCTCTAGTTTTAGTTTGCCCTTCAGTCAAAAATGGCAGTCTTTACAAGCCTGCTTCCGTGTATTTGTGTATGTGCCTAATTTTGGTTTTCAAGTGCTAAACTAACATATAGTTTTGGTGTTCTGCAAGTAATTTGTTATTGTTTCCAGTCTTTCTGCAGACAAATTTGTTTGGTCAATGAGCTTGTATGTCAATAGTCTCATCTTGTGGCTGGTGGTAAAGGTTGAAGACCATTTTTCTAATGATATTCAATGAAGTAATGTCTCATGAGATCAGCAAAAATTCAAGAGAAAATCTCATGGTTCATGATGATGTAGCTGATTGTGGGAGATGCCTGATGGTGTGCAGGAATTTGAGGTTAAATTATTCTGCTCTGAGGGAGCCCACTCTGGGCGTTTTCTTTTATCTGCCAGGTAGTCCTTGCACTTCGTCCTTAGTATCTAGATGAAGCTTTTTAAAAACCTGTTAAAGGATTTTGGATTTCCTTAGCATGTTGATTGTCCTTTGATCTGAAACCTTCAGAAGCAGCTCCCTTTTTCTGCTGAACTGCTGAACCTCCTCTTACAATATTCAGTATGTGTTTTTTCCAGGCAGATAGCCTAGTTTTTGGTTACATCCTCTTCGGTCCTCTGAAGTTTTTAATTCATTCATTCAGTCAGTCTTGTTTGTTCAAAACTTAATTGGGTTATGTTGTTGGGGTTTTGCTTTGGAGAATGCAAGCAGAACTGCAAAAAGAATAATGAAGTTCCTTCCCAAAAGGTGCTGGGGTTGAAATTCCCAGCAGATAGAACAGATTCTGACTCCACAGCTCTTCCTGATCTTGAAGGGCATGTGGTTTCTAATAACTGTGACACTATTTAGTATCAGAGAGTCAAGAGGAGGAAGAAAGCCATTTTTCCCTAGGTTTTGTGTGTGGTGTCTGACAATATAGATGTCTGTTGAGTGTCTGTTAGTAACTCCGGCCGCTCTGAGCTCTCTGATATGGGGGTGTCTGCTTTCCACACCAGTGGTGAGGGTAGGTCAGTTGTGCCAGGACTGGAGCAGCTGGGCAGATCTGTAGGTATACCTACAAAGAGGTCTAGAGAGACAGGAGCCGAGACCCTATGGACATAATCCACTACCACATCAAACAGTCGTCCAGGATTAAAAAATCACAGTTTTCAATTTAAAAAAAAATTGAAAAATTTCATTTAAGTCCTTTTCAGTCAAAGCCCTGTCTTTTGTTCCTCCTGAGTGCCAAGCGTTTATGTTGGCATCAATCTCCTGAACCGTAGCCATGTTATTCATTTCAGAATAATGGAAATCTCTGTATGTAATCAAATGGAAAATCAGCTAGAGAAAAAATAAATATATCAGAATTCTGTGAGAATGAGTATACTGAATGAAAGTAAGGAATAGTAACTGTGAAAATTTCATTAATGAAAATTTCATTAATGAAAATAAAGCTGAACATGGATAATGGGAAAACCAAAGTTGAATATTGATAACTCTGAAGGAATAGAGGCAAAATAATGCAAACAAAAGTTATTGAAGAGATTATTTAGCTTGCATTAACCTCGCCGTTTGGGCTCCATTACTTTACGTTATAGTCAAAAACAGTAAGTAGAAGTTCTCATTAAATATCAGTACTGAGTGAATTAATTGAATTTATTGTAAAGGATGTGTTCTTCACCATTCAATTTTAGATTTAAATTTCAAACCTCACATTGTTGCTCCATTACATTTGAGCATGAAAAGAAGTGTACCAGGAGAAGCACAAAATCAAACTTCAAAATGGTGTCTCCTTAATACCTTGTATTTCTGACTCCTATTTCCATTAGCTTATAGATTGTCGAGATATAGTAATGTACAGGTATTTAAGAGTGTCCTCAGCATGAAACTTGAACAGCCCTCAAATCCAGACCAGTTTTCATCTCAAAGTTTCACATAGAGTAGAAAGGATCTGTAGTTGCAGGATATAACTGTGTTCAAATAAAACAAGACTACATGAAAGAGGACTCTTGGACCTAACAAATAGACAGTCAAGAAAAGAGCTTCTAGAAGTCTCTAAGCTGAAAAACGCCACAGTGAAAGTGAATACTGTTATGCAAGGTCTGAAGCCAGAAAATGGAATTAACTGAGCACTTTTAATGCAAAAATAGCTATCTGCAGTTAAGTTATTGGTCAGTAAAAAAGGTGTGTAATGCACTGTTTCTAAGATGATGTATGTACCAAAATCTTATCTGGTTTTAGGACGCTTTTATATTAGTTCATGGAGGTGAACACTATAAACTCTTCAGTGCAAAGATTCAGCTTGTGTTCCAAAAGTCTGTAAGCCACAGTTTGCTGGGAAACCAGAGCATATCTTGGGATAGTGTGACTGAGGACTTGCTGTCTTTCCATTTTTGCCCTCTATTTGCTATTGCCAAGGCAGGTTTCTGACTGCATGGATTATTAGTTAGAACCTCTCAGCCATTCTGATGCTGCTCTTTTCATTTTAACTCTTCTTTCTAATTACCAGTCCAATCCGATATGGAGGAAACACCAGCAAAAGTAGAAAATCTCTTATTTGTACGTGTATGAAGTATGCTCATGCAGCAGAGTCCTACTGCCTAGTTTAAAACCTATTTATTTTTTCTATTAATCTTGCATGAATTTAGAGATCAGTCCTACTGTCATACATTGCCATACATTTGGCTTCATGCATGCAGTATGCACAGCTTTATCTATTGCAAAAATTTATCAGGAAAACCCATTTCTTTTCTAGTTGTATTTGCAGAGGAGGAAATTCCAGTGGTCTGTTCCATGACTTTTTTACATGGCTTAAAAGACAACTTTTGAGACTGAGTTTATAAACACTCATACAGGTCATTGGCATATAAAATCAAGCTTTCCTAATTTTTTAAAATTGTAAAAGTATTTTTCATTCTCTAATAGATCTTTAGGATACCTCAGAAAGAATTTTTTGTCTCTTGACTAATCTAATTTTTTCACACATTTAAAGCTTATTTTTGACTGAAGATATTTCTTTCAACTGAACAACTTGCTCATTTATACACAGGTACTGTAGTGTAATTTGCTCCAGGCTTACATGTCAACCTTTGTTCTCCCCTTGTCTTTAGCCTTAATTATCCCATAAATTACTCGGAAATCCCTAGGCATAACCTTCCTATCTTTAATTCTTAAGTGATATTTAGTTTTTATTTATTGCTGTAGAAGCAAAAAACAAGGCTGCAGAACGTGAGTAGACACAAATTCTTGACCACATATCTTCAGAAGAGGTTGAGCAGTAAATTATGTTCTGTAGGTTGTCCTTTGAACCAGCATTGCCTTTTTTCTTTACTTCTCTTGTCTAATCTATGTCTTTGAGGTCAGGAATAGGTTTAATGTTGACTTAATAGTAATAGGGACCATTCATCCCGTGTGATGTTTTGTTTTGTTTGGGATTGATTTCTCTTTCCACTGTGTCCTTTAAGTGCTTCTATACCTTAAGCTTAATTTCCCCACTATATCTAACTGTTGTCTGAAATGATACTTTCTCAAACCACAGCCTTACTTCAATTCGTATAATTCCTTCTTCCCTGCTAAAAACCAGACATTTAGGACATTGTCCTCTGAATATATTTACTGGATTGAGAGCCTGTTGCCGCAGACTTTGCATGTTACCCGTATGCTGCTGCTTCTTGTATCCAGTCTGCTCTGTTGACTTTTAACAACATTTTTATACGACTCATGCTTTTCTTTGAGCTTTCCAAGCAATTATCTGGACACAACTATATGGGTTGATAGTGAGGACTTATTTGTGCTACCCCTGTGCTTCTTGAATGGTTAACTTTGCATGCAACGTGTACTTAGATGTTAGTCAAAGTTCACAGGGCATGGAGATGTTTGATGCAGAACTTCTAGTGAGTTGGGTGGTATCATGAAATGAATATTGTCTGTTTTTATTTTCTGTTGTGTTACTTGCCCATTTGCCTTTTTTCCTGTCAGAAGATTTCCCCGAACTTTGCATGAGAAACAAGACACATAAATCCATCAAAAAATGCAGAGAGCTTTACATGAAAGTAAGCTTTGCTTTCAGTTATTTTTGGAGAACAAATCTGTAGCATTAGGTACCAAACACAGAAGGAACTATTTTGTTTAACAAACACATTCCCAGGTTTTGATTTAGAACCAAATTCTTGGATAAGACATTTAAAGGAAATGTGACTAACCTTTTCAGCTAATGTATCGCATATACTGAGGCACGTCTAGGTTTCAGAGTTAGCATTTTTGTATCATAGAGTATTACTAAGTTTAATTATTAATGTCTTTCTATATATAGCCACTTGCACTGAAAAGTATGAGAAATATATTTTTTTCTGGTAAAATAAAGTTTGGAATATGTGATTTTTCCTTTCCTTACTTGATTAGAGTACAACACATATTCTTCTGCTGTCTGCAGTATGAAGGAAAACTCTTGATAGTGGCCATTTCCAATTAGCTCTCACCGTTTCTCTAACTTGCTCAAAGAAAACCACGTGTTAAAAGAAGAAACAGCAGCTGATTTTCTTGTGCGAGTCTTCTTTTGCTAATTGTAATTATCTCTGCCCTCTCACAAAATAATATGACAGTATGCATAACAGTAAAGAGGTTGTGTAGTGGTGACGTACAGTATCAGTTGCTTGTTGGTGTTTATGTGGCACTGCAAGCGGTGCATGGTTTTAATAAGCAAGTAAGAAAATAAATGGATAACTCACTTTGCCTCTTGCTTGTCTTCCTAGTAATTCCTAGAGCTTAGGAACATCCTTGTTTTATATTTAATTTTAATTTGATTTATTTTATAAGGAAGTGTTTGAAGTGAGGTATTGGTTTTCTTCTGTTAAGGATCATAATAAACAATGGAGTTAATAACGTGGTACAATTCTGTTTGGGTCTTCTTCATTCCCACATATGGAAATAATTAGCAGCAAACATGAGCCTTTCTCATGTAACACTTCTCCCAAATAAGCTCTGAAACAGATGCAAAGCCCACGGACTGTTACACATCATTGGATGATCTCTTCCCTCATCACCAAAGCTACTTTGTGGTGGCAATTTTGTGCATGTTCCCAGCCAGTATGTGTCTATAATTAAACTCAACCCTAGCCACGATGCATGTGAAGAGGTTGGTTTACTCTGCCCTCAGAGGTATCGCCTTGGATGGGAACTTGGATGGGGAGGATACTTCATCTGTTCTACAGAACAATTTGCAAATACTGCCCATGTTAGAAACCATAAGGAATGTATCTTTTCTCCAGTCATTAAAATGTGTCTTTGGGGGATAAATGGGTCTATATGTTTTGTCAGAGGTATGGAAACTGATCTATTGATTTTGACAGTACCATAGTCCTATGCCAAATGGGGCTACATGTAGGTGAAAAAGTCCATTATTAAAGAACAATTTTCTCAAACACTCTGAGTACCTTTCACCACAAATAGGATTTAGTTTCTGTCCTAAAGCAAAATAAAAGTTGACTATCGTGAGTTATGGTTTTCCAATCACAACTACCTTTGACATAAAAAGAACATTAGAAAACTCCTGCTGAGTAATCCCCTATGGGTTCGTCAAGCACAGCAGCGTCTCTACCTTATTGTCTCCAGCAAGGGTAGAGGGAGATGCAATTTAAAGATCAAAAATATGACACCTGACTGTCTCTTGCCAGAGTCCATTCATTTTGTATTTCTCTAATATCCAAAGTAAATATCTTAGGGACGATGGCTGCTCTATCATTGCTTAGTCATTTTAGTATCCATATATAGCTCACAGGTTCATCAACCTCTTTTTGGACATGCTGACACTGTCAGTCTTCACAACCAGGATCTTCTACTAGCAAGATGTAGAATGTCTGTTTCTTGTGCATAGAATGCTTTCATTTATTGTTTTTAAATCTCTCAGTTTCATCAGGTACCCCTAGTTTTATTACAAATTTTGTAAATAAAGGCTCAAAATTATGTTGGATATACAGGTAGGGCCAAATTTTGTATAGCAATTAAATACTTGTAAATATTCATTTTTCTTTACTATTTTGTGTTCTTCTAAAGGGACAAAAAGAAGCCTTTGCTGTATAGTTTATAGGACTGGTATTGAACAGAGCATTTCATTGTGCTGCTTACAGTGCCAGTAAATATTTTTCCTGTCTGTTTAACTTCTTCAGAAGCCAGATTTTTATTCCAAACCAGACATGATAAAAAAAGAAATCTATGTTGTAATTAAAATTAAAGAGATAAAGTTATGTTCAAATTAACTGTAGTTTACCTTCTCTATTTCTCATTTTTCTATTGTGAAACAAACTTTAAAATAGAAATGTTAGTTTTTACTTAGAATATGACATTAAAACGAAGAATGATTTAGAGGGAGAAAATCTTGCTGACAACCTATGTAATATGTGAATGAAGCAATCATATGGAAAACGGAAATTAAATGATGGCCTTCATAAGGAACAGGAAATTAAGACTATGGGTAGTAGGGAAGACTTCACTTTAGGGCAGAGATCATTCCCTGTTTAGACCATGAGGCAGCACTGTGGCAATGTACCACCTATTAACAAAGTAAGTAATTAGTGACCAAGCATTCAATATGTTTGCCATTGTGTTTTTAAACCATTTGTGGTCTGGAAATTAGAAGATGACACTGAGTGCTTTGTTCTCTGCAAACAAAAACACCGTTAGTCATCTTGGTTTTTGATCCTCCCTTACTTGGAACATAGTTCCAAGAGAAAAAGGAGTATACCTAAAAATAAAAGATAAATGAAAAATTTATGTATTTCCTCAGTTGTACTTCTATATATGTATGAAGGTTTATATTTTAATTTTATTCACAGATATGGTAATACTGGTAATTTTTTACTATAGAAAATCGTATTTGTCTGGTTTGAGTCACTTTCGCCAAAAGCCCTCTTGGCTGACTTTTTGGGATCAAATACATGTGGACCAAAACTTAACAACTTTAAAAATATGTACTGACTGTTCCATTACAATTGACATCACTTTTGCTGTAGGAGTTTGTGGCTGTCTGTGGATGTGTGTGCTAAAAACTGTAATGTTCTCTTATTACAGCTTCTGCAAACAGGAAAAGCTGCCCATCACATTTCAGTCCTGTGTGATCACGAAGGAGTGCCAGGTGTCAGAGTGGTCAGAATGGACCCCCTGCTCCAAAACCTGCTTTGACATGACAACCCCTAAAGGGAATCGTACGAGATCACGGGCCATTAAGCAGCTTCCCGTCGGCAGTGAAAGAGAATGCCCACAATTAGAAGAAGCAGAGCAGTGTGTTTCTCAAGGAGATGGCGTAGCACCCTGCATTACGTAAGCTGGTTCATTTCAGTTCTCCGTTACTAAAATGAACAATTTCAATTAAGCATACAGGGCTGATAATTGAATAACAACCAAACCATTACTAAAGAAATAATAGCTAGACTTTACCTTTTTTCTTTATCCTTGTTTATTCAGTGTTCTTGAAATCCCGAAGTCTGCAAATAGCTCCCATTGTAGTGTAACCAGTTCCTTCTATAAACACAGGATTAATAATAATTTCTTTTAATTCATTTCAGTTTTTAAAAGACAACATTTGCACATATGCAGTTTCAGTCAAGATGACAATGAATTAATTGTATTGATTTGTCAGCAATCTTTTCCCTACTAGAATCAATTGTTTTCTGAATTTCTTGTCTGGTTGTGGACCAAATGCTGAACACAGGAAAGGGATGATAAACACCTGGTTAGCTAACAGACTATTTTAGTGAGACTTTTAGTCAGCACAATAAAGGCAGTATTGGGCCCCAAATGGGAAGTGGGAGAGGCTGACAGTGACAGCAAATAAAGTTTAGGAGAAATGACAGAGAGCGTTTTACGATTCAAGAGATTGCTGTAATCCTTATCTAATCAAGATTAATATAAAAGTCTCAACTGTGCTTTTTCTTTATCAAACTGAGAAGAGGGTCTGGAGAAATGTCACTCGATGCTAAGCATCTTTGACTGTGGTATATATTTTTCGTTTCATTTTGAAATGTCATCTTTTCCTATCTCTGCCTACATTAGGAAGCACTTTGCTTGATTTAGCCTTAAAGTACTTGTTACATAGGGAATTCTGTGGCATTTCTTGCAGTTCATAATCCTGACTGAGGTTTTAACTGTGAGTCAAAGGTCTTCTTTGCTGTGTATTCACTGATTAGGACGCTTCCAGCTTCTCATCATTCATCAGTACCCAGCAGGAATGCTTCAGTACTGCAGAACGATCTTCCTCTTAACCGTGAAAAAAAGAACTTACTGAAAAATTTTTCTGTAGTCATAATAAAAATTACAATTAAAGTTTCACCTTGATATCCAGAAGAAACGTTTGTGTCTCCTACCAAAGATAACAATAGGCTTTTGGGTTATTTTGGGGGGAGGGGGGTAGATTTGTGAGGTTTTTCCCTCATTTTTTGGCTCTTATATTTCTCAGCATCCACATTTCTTTGGTATTTTGGCTTTTGTTTATATAAATTGTCTAGCTCTAAACAAATGCTGAGAGTCACATTCTTGAAAGTTAACTTATCTGAACATGGACTATACGTCTCTGTGTATCAAGTTTTTCTTCCCTCAAATAAAATATTTATATGTGTGGTATGTTTCAGGAATTGAACAGAAAAGACCTTCCTAAAGAGTAATGATTTAAAAAATTAAACAATACAATAAAAGTTTCCACACACATAAAATATGAAATTTAATGCACCTCTCTGTGAAAGAAATTGCTGTGCTCAGGCCTTTAAGGAAGTTAACGAGGTTACTGAGGTGTTTCAGCTTGTATAATTTAATACTGTGTAAAATGACTCATGATTTCTAAAGACCCAATTAACCAAATTTGATCCAGGTATGGCTGGCGGACCACTGAGTGGACAGAATGCCGTGTCGATCCTCTCCTTAGCCAACAGGATAAGAGGCGAGGAAATCAGACAGCGCTGTGTGGAGGTGGCATTCAAACCAGGGAGGTGTACTGCGTGCAAGCTAATGAAAATCTCCTCTCCTACTTAAATACCCTCAAGGATAAAGAAGGTAAATTTGATTCAATTGCAATTAAATTATTGTGTAATCAGAGCATGTCAGCATTCCAGATCTCTTTCACAGCCATTGTCTTCTGTCATGAGTGCCTCCTTACCTTGTGAGTTACTGCTATTTTTTAATTCAGATGAAAATGCTTAATTGCTGTAGCAGAGATTTCATTCTCTATGCTGCAAATATACATTCCTAGCTACAAATTACTATTTCTTAGCCTTTGCTGAAAAATACTGTGCAGGATATCTTCCCATAAGAAAGAAGATGAAAAGGTGGGTCAGAAATCCTAGATTTGTTTTTTTCATCTACTGTAAAATTTGTTGTGTGTCCTTCATCTGGATGATGAACTTGTGCTGTTTGACACGCAGATGGAATACGTCGATTCTGGCATGTAAGCTCAATATAGAAAAATGTAAAAATATGATTAGATTTCATTCTCAGGGAATTGATTTTTTTTTTTTTCCTTGATTTGGTCAAGTTTTTAAGTAGCTTTCAGGACTTCAAGCCAATATAATTTCATGTGTTTATTTGCCTAACTGAAAGAGAGAAGAGATTATTCCTTGTCACTGTTAAAGCCTGTACAGCTTCTTAAGAAAAGAGAGAATAGCTTAGAAGACAAAAATCTTTAATTCATTTGGTAATCTACACTCTTTAGAATAACACTTGAGTAGTTTACATTACATCTACTTCTGAATGGTAATGTAGCATTATACATTCAGAAATCAGTGAATAAAGCTAAATGCATTTAGTTTTTTAATTAAATTTTATCCTCTTCTCTCCCTATTTCATACAAACACACATTATTATTAATAAACAAATAAATAAATAAATACAGACATATACTTCAGGAAAAGCAACAGCCATAGACTTCAGGAAAAACAACATCAATATGCAAATCCTGTGTAATACCACATTTTGTCCAGGGCTGGCCAAACAGCAGACTAATGAGGTTCCTGCTGTGGTTTAAAGGTACTCTCAAACTTGCCGTAGAGGTAGAGTTTGTGGGGAATGTTAATGCCAACATCCATTTCAGCATGACTGCTCAGATCAGTAGGGTGTGACTTGTGAGCTCTGCAGCCCCACGTCTGTATTTATTAAAGAAGAAGCTTTCAAGCCTCTTTGTCTAATGCAAATCAGCTCCGCCCAAGGGCTTTTAGTAAATCGCCTCTGCTGAACAAAGTTTAGATGCCTCTGCCGTAGTGTGAATGACGAAAAGACGAAAACCTCCTAGCTAAGGAGAGGTAACAATAAAACCAGTGGCAGCTTACTGCTCAGAATGATGATTAGGATTTTGGTAGGCTGTGAAGTCTTGCCAGATTAGGCGGGTGTGAAATTTACCCTTATCAGACTGTGACAGGAATACATGGAGCCCATCAGGAGGTAATCTCTGCAGGCTCCTGAAAGCTGATTAAAATGTAACTAGTCTTTGAATGCATAAACATGAGAACAGTTTTTCAAGAGCTCAAACTGGGGGTGAAGTGGTTCTTAGTTTAAAAAGAGAGCTCTGGGCTGTTTCCACATTAGGAGACAGATTTTCAGAAGAGCTGCTGCTCTGGTCATCCTCCCTCTTTCTCCCCCCATAGAATAGAAAACTATGAGTAATTTGAGGATGGGAAAAAGCCAGGGCACACACCCACCAGATTATGCTATTGGGGAGATGTCTTCATCTCAGCATAGTTTGCTGTTGTTGTAGCGAATGCTGTCTTGGTAAGGCTGATTTAACGAGCTCCATTCTCATATACTCACGGTGGCATTTCCCTGTTATTTCAGAAAGTCAGTCACAGAGCAAGTCGAAGGCTAGTGTTGCACCTCTGCTATCAATCACTTTTGAAATAACAGGTAGGTAAATTAAGGCCTGCAACCTGGCCTTTTGATTAAGAGCATGCAAAGGAGGCAATGTCCCTTTTGGGGGAGCTTGTTTGCTGTATGTGTATAATTAATATGTTTATGTAGCTCTGAAATAGTTAAATGGGTTTGAGTATTCTCCGGAAATTCCAGATCAGTTTGAAAGTGAGAGGCCAAAATTCCAACTAATGAAGTTCATGAGCCAGCTGGGGTGCTGGAACAGTTGCCTGCTCCACGCCTGAACCGTTTTAGCTAGTGACTGCTTTTCCTCTCACTTCTGAGCAATGGGAATTGTTTTGTGGCTTTCATCATAGCTGCTGTTTCCAGTGCCTTCTGTGGATTTAAAACACCAAGTTAGGGCTCCAGTAGGAATTTTAAGTTCTAATACTTAGCTGAACTGGAATCCCTCACACCATTCAGGTCAGTAGGAAGAAGGAGCATTGTTTGTAGTAGTTAAGTAGTGGCAATCAAGTTTCCTGGAGGCCACCGTCATTCTGCCATTTACTTGCTGCTGATTTAAATTGTTTCATCTCTATTCACCTACTCAACTGGTTAGTCATGAAGTTCCTCTCACTGTAAGTGTATGAGGTGGACTGTGTCGTCTTATTCCGAGTACCTTTAAAACCCTCAATGTAGAATAAAGATAGGAGAAAAGTTCCTTTATGGGCATAAATTTATTCTACATCTGCAAATACACACTTGTTGTCCTATTAAACACAGGGGAACTGCTTACATGCACGGAATTGTCCCATTTCTTAGAGCATAAGATTCTGAATTATCTAATGTTTCTTGATGGGAGAATTCAGCATTATGGAAAATGAGAAGAACATATGTTATATCATTGTTGGTCATAATGTCTTTTGGGCTTGGGTTTTTCTTGCTTTTCTTGAGTAAGATTATTTGGAGAAATTTCTTTGTGGTGTTTACTATGAAACCAGTGTGACACATGACCAGAAAGAGAAATATGAATTTGTGTCTGCTTATACTGATGCAGTCACATACAAATTCACTCTCTTTGCCAGCCTGCTCATTAGTGGGCACTACTCTCTTGAGGTTTTTAGAGAAGGATGGAGAGTTTGATGTCTTGATAAATGTAGCAAATGCATAAAAGCAGAACTGTTCTTTTTCTTTTCAGTTGTTTTTAAAATGCAGTACTTTGAGGAGTGTTTTCCAAGGATATAAAATATATTCAGCTAAAATTTCCTAATATGGAAGATGATTTGAGGAATGGATAATTAAATCTTTAGTTTTTAGGTCACTACCCTCAAACCTGAAATTCCTTGAAAACTGAATCTAATTTATTAGTTAGATTGAAGGAGAAAGAGAGATTATCAAAATGCATTAACTTTTCTTTCTATATTTGGCCCAAAATTGGTCAAATTTCACATATATCTTGTAGTATTACATACAGTCTAATCAACATTCAACATCACATCCAAGGAATAAAGAATTATCTTTATTGCTGACACAAGAGAATATGAAAGGACAGAGATAAGGTTTTAAACTGTAAATATCTGCATCCAGCATCATCTTCTCTCAGTGTCTTTGCTAAACAATAAGCATCAAAACCTAAGCTCAATCATACTTTTTTGATGCTGAAACAAATTAATTTAAATTCATGGGAACATGATGGTCATAAGATACACAGGCAAGGCTGTTTTCTTATTTTACTGTCATCTCAAGGAAAGAATTCTGAGTAATCCTGCATGAAATTCATCCTAAGTGCTCCATGATGAAAACATTTTTAATAACCTGAAATATAAATTTTCTGTCCTATGGTTGAATTCTTTTGTTGTAAAAGCAATATATAACAGACAGCATTAGTACATCACTTAGGATCTAAAAGCAGCATTTCAAAAACATTTTGGCATATTTAGAAATTTACTGATACCTGAGATATGAAAAAGCTGCTATTTAAAGCTTCCTGATTAAAGATCTTTGTTATTTTTCTGAGTAAAATTCCATGAAGTAGTGTGATGATAAGTTCTTTATCATGATGAAGGCTAGAGATGAAGCATGGAGCTCCTCAGAACAATTTCTCTATTCCCTAAAGCAAGACTGTGTCTCAGGGGTGTAATTGACCCTTAATTTCAGCTGTCTCACTTGGGCAATTCCCCAATTAAATCAAGGTTAAAAATGTATGGATAGCAATTACTTACTGTTTTTCTTCTTTTACTAGAAACTATTCAATGCAAATTCAACAGGCAAATTATGTTTGCTGATATCCATTTTATACATCAAATATGCATATTATGTTGATTATCATGCATGCTAGGTGTGCATTTCAAACGTACTGTAAAATTCGATGTTCTGTCATAGCATTATGCAAATATTGGAATATTAGGTTTTGTATTATTTTGTTTCAAGAGACTGGTGAGCTAGAGGCAGTAATATTAAATTGCTATCTGCCATCTTCATGCCTTCATTACATGGAGCAACACAGTGTAAAACTGTGCCAAAGGAGACAACCTTGAAAACCAGAATAGGATGAGGATTTTTCGCTCCATTTTCCCCTTTAAAAAAGTGAGAATTGGAGCTTTTTCTTTAACTGTAAAAGTCATCTGCTTAGAAAATCTGAATGGAAAGACATACATACATGTCTACAAGCTTGACCATCATTTAACAGCCAGGTGTTTATTTTCACATTCCATAAGTGGTTATTGATCTCATCTTTCAGAAAGATATTTTGTCATATACTGTATTTATTTAATCCAAGAATCTTTCCATCAAAAGTGGTGGCAAAAATTAATGAAGTAACTTTGCCGTGGAAAAAAATGCCGAGTAGAATGAGAGTGTTTTAAGTTAAGGAATTGCATGTTTCCTCAATCAACCAAAGTGAAATAATCTGGCAGACTTCACTTTTCCTTCTTGAAGATGTTCTCTGCTTAGTGTAATATTTTGTCAAGTCCTGTATTACGAAAAAGAGAATTAAAATCTTGCTTTCAATGAAATGGTACATTTTCAGGTAGAGTTCTGTGCCTTACTCTGACACCTTATAGAATTCTCCTGTTACTTTTATTACCTGGAAGGTCAAAAGAATAAAGTATGGAAGGAGAAGGGCGATTTTAGCCCAGCTTATTGATCCTTAGAGAACAGAAGAATCACATGTGTCTGTACAGATTAATAACACTTTAAAGAAAAAATAAATTGTCTTGTGCAGTTTTTGCAACTACATATATACATTATGTATCATATTTATATACATGTATATATAGTATATGCAAACCATATATATATATATCCGAAACAAAGCCTTTTTGAACTAAAGTTGCTGCTGCACAAATCTTACTGCTGAGTATGCACTTGATGGTCTTTAGAGTAAAAGAAAAAGGTTTTTTGTCATAAGTTTAGCTGTGTTTCAGGTTATAGCTTAAAAATGATCTTTTAAATACTAATTAACCAGGCCTTTGAAGTTATAGTATCATATAGCTTACATATACAAGTGCCAAGGGATTTATGCAGCTTTTTGTTCGTTTTCTTAAGAGAAGAAGTAATGAGATAGCAGGACATCAATTTGTGCAGAATGCAAAGTGAACAATTGTTTTAGTAGCATAATTTACCCCTCAAATGAAAGGACTGGGTCTGAGGGGGTGCTGCAATATCTACAGTATTCCTGTCTCCAGATAATGGGATTTGTCTCTGTTCATGCAGAGAGTAAACTGACTTCTATTTAATTTTTTTCAAGGCAGGCATTTTTCCATCATGTTGTCAGATTAAAATGATGAGATAACAGCTTTTCTGACTGAAGGATAGTTCTGTCCACTTAGAGCTGAGGATCATGACCAGTGACCTATGAGAAATATTTTGACTTTGTTTTGACAGCTTCAAGGCCAGTAGACCGTAAACTTTGTACAGGACCTCTTCCCAGCACCTCCCAGCTGTGCCATATTCCCTGTCCTACAGAGTGTGAGACCTCGGCATGGTCAGCCTGGGGACCATGCACCTATGAGAGCTGTGATGACCCTCAGGCCAAGAAGGGTATGTAAAAGTTCAGCAGAGCCTTCTAATGTTGATTATTTACTATTCCTAAGTCACTAGGCACCTCTGGTTTTGCAAGCACACTAAATTTTTCATCAAGAAGTATATATCTAGTGCCTCTGGACATCAAAATAAAGTCATTGAACTGGGATTACATTTAACATTGCTGTTACACCAAAGGTAGCAAAAAAGTAGCCTGTGTACTAGGCTCTCAAGATCACTTCGGATTTTTACAGGTCAATTCCCATTTCAAACGTTCCTCTCAGATTGAAAGGGATACAGTTTGTGTGTTCAAATCACAATTTCGGCACTGTCTCAAAAGGAGGACAGAAGCCTCCTTTGAGGTGTGTAGTGCACAAGGCACCCAAAGATTTACAGTTCAGTAATAGCTTAAGAATTCACCGTTAGACTGTAAAGCATGATCTGGCAAAGAGACGGGACCAGTCACTGTTTTACTGTTTTACTGGTGACATATGTGCTGGTTTCAATTTCAGCATGTTTAAAACTTATTGCCATGCAGAACAGATTGTAGTAACCTGACATCAAAATAGGAAACGAATAGAGTCACGAATAGAGTGACAGGGACCTCATGTTAGAAGTCTGTGGGTTTCTGTCTGTGAATGAGAAAAACTGGCCTAGTCATTGCTGCAAAGTGATTATCTGATGGAAGTTGGGAATACAGATTTGGTTTCTTGATTAAAAGTAGTTGTAAGAAAGGGCAGCCGCATATGTCCACTGGAAGGAACAACTGTGATTACTATGTTTGCTTAGCTGGATCTTTCTGGCATACTGCTAGCTACAGTTCTGTCTAAGTGTAACAATACAAGTTTTACAAAGCTGTTTTGTGGAACTCTGACCCAGCCTTGATCAATTCAAGAAGGAAAAAGCAGTTCAGTGTGCAAATCTATCGGATTAAGTCTCCTCTGAGTACAGCTGTCACATAGTCTGTTATTTCAGTTGGTGTTCCATCAGTGAAAGATTTGCTACATTTTCAGGGGTAAAGCTTAGGTTTGTGAGACTGATTTGGACATCTTTCTAATAGAAATATATTAGGATATATTTTATGCAAGCCTTTATTCCTGCACACATGAGCAGGGATCTTTTCTCAACTGCCAGAGTTTTCCTCCTATCTGGAAACTCTTACATTTTATTTTTTAATTGCATTGACAGTTCTTCTGAGAGAATGATGTAAAAATTGTAGAGGCACTCCCACTTTTAGCAGCATGTCTCTGCATATTTCCAGATCACTTGCACCCTTTGTTGCTGTAGATATTGGAGGTCTTTATTTTTGAAATTATATCAGCCTTTTGTGTCAGGCTTACTAAACCTTTTGCACATAATTTGGTTGAACCCTTCAATTTAGGAAAAAAGAAAACAGCTACTGAAGATAGTTGAAAATGTATTTTTAAAGCAATGCTTATTATAATTGAATTAAGAGCATGTCTTCAAGGAATCTGTTCCTGCATATATGTGTTTGAAAATTCTCCTGTTTAGTTTGTGTCCTGGTAGAAATGACAGACTTATATGTAGTATTTTATAAAAAAATATCTGTGTATTACTAAACTGCCTGAATACTGATATAAAACAAAAGAGATTGTGAAAAGACGTGAGAAGAAACAAACCCTTGACAAAGTTAAAATATCCCGATCAGATATATCAGAAAATATACAAAGTTATTACACAAGAATCTATTTCCTGAATCCATTCAATCTGATTAGGTTGTTCTGACTGTATTTAGTGTGGCTTTTTCAATGGGCCATCCTGAAAGTGAGAGAGGGGGTTGCTTTTGGTCACTGGCATTGACCTGGCAGATAAGGCCCATCAGTTTCTCCATTCCAAATTGAGTTTAGATAGTCTTAAGGAAATTTTTAAATGCTTGCAAGGGAATATTGTGATGTTTATTACTGAAAATGTATTCATAGGACTTGAGTTTATTTCCATGCTTTTCTTTTTCTCACAAGGTAATCTTTTTATTCTTCCATTTTATTTTGGAGGGCTGGAGGGGGAAGGGAGTGTTTATAAGCTGATTTCACTCGATAATCCACCCCTGTTGGAATATACCTGAGAAGAAAACAAACAACATATTTGAGAAATGGTAACTCAGCCGCATAGTCAGCATTTATAAAATGAGTTGGAACTGGCAAGAGTGATGCTCAGGAAATTATCCTGTCTCCTTCCTGGAGTATGCATGACTATGATAAACAGGGGTTTAAGGCAAAGCCTCCTGAGGAGGCTCAAAACATTGAAACTCTTGTAAAATTTGATCTCTGGTCCTTCTTTAATGAGTTTTTCTACCCAATTATCTAAAATGCAGTGTTCTGCTGAGTGTCTGTGGTATGTCTTACAGAGAAGAGAAACAGAACTGTTCACTCAGGTGTAGAGAGATAAAAAGTGCTTCACTTCACATTTTAGAGTTGAATTGTTATTTTCATGGACATTTCAGGCTTTAAACTAAGGAAACGTCGCATCACCAATGAGCCTACAGGGGGAACAGGAAACTGCCCTCACCTGTTGGAAGCCATCCCATGTGAAGAGCCCTCTTGCTATGACTGGAAAATCACGGGGCTGGAGGAATGCATTCCTGACAATGAAAAGCCATGTGGCCCTGGTACACAGGTTCCTGTTGTCGTCTGTGTCAACAGCGATGGTAAGATGGATGACTTTTCCTACAGTCCACACCAGCTAGAGTGAAGATACTAAAATCCAGTCCAAAAGGGCATCAGTTTTTGTTCTCAGCTTTCTTGATCCTTAGAACCAAGCTGTCTAGAATAGATAAAAGTGTCCATTAGTACTGGTTAGGAAGGGTAAGACCTCTAGTTGCTCTAGGACCACGATCCTTCACCTACACTGGGTAGGTTTTCAAAGCTTCACTAAGTGACTTAGAGAAAATTAAATAGAAAACAGCTATTGTTTTTCAGTAGGTCAGATTCATGCCTGCAGTGACTTGACTGAATTCCCTGATGTAATCCCAGCAACAAAGCTGATCCTCTGAGCCCAGAAACAAATAAAGTGTGAGCAAAGTAAGATGCATTGCAGGAAGTATAGCTGGAAGAAAAATAGTAATGTGTTTATTAAAAAGGATGGTTTGATGTATGTTATGGAGTTGGGTTGACAGTCCAAGCTGTCTTGCTTCTTCAAAAGGTCAAAAAAAAAATCACCATTATTCAATTATCCTCTGTGAGACAAAACAGATCTTGCATGACATAGTCATAAAAGCCAATTTTGAAAGCTGCTTACAGAATACTTTAATCTACAGAAGACTGATGAATTACTGTTCTGAGAATAGTCCTTATTCATTAGTAATATTATAGTCTAGAGCAGCATATAAATTAAAATAATTGTACTGACTGCAGTGTGGTATGGTAAGAGACTTCTAAGTTCCAACAGAGGATTAAGTAACAGGACACCTCTGATGAGTGTTAACAGCTGCACAAAATATTTTGAAATTAAATCAGTCAGAAGTAATAAGAACTGATTACAGAGATATTTAAATCTCGAGCTTTCATGCTGAAGAATTTCAGTCATAATTGAGTTTTGGGGCTTAAATTGAATAGCTTAGAATTAGAATGTAAGCTTTATTTTTCTGCATACACCTAAGAGAACTAGTAACCATTTTTACAGCTCAGAAAGATATTAGCGTAGAATTAAAATACTGAATCTATCATATTTTATGGCCTTAGCTCAAAAAAAAATTCCCCTTGCAATGTAATAATTTCTTGTCAGCAACACTGAAACTATTTGCAGGTTTTTTTCGTATACATTTTCAGATCAAAAATGGCCTTTTCCTCATAAATCAAGGTGTTTCCTAAATAATTGTGAATACTCTTTAAACAAAAAAATCTGTAAAACGAAAAGACTACTTTTTTGCTTTACTAGATTATGGTTAGTTTGGCTTACCTTTATTTTGAAGAATTGTGTTTTCTCACACATCTAACCTAATTTCTTACTAAATTGTAATATAGTAATTTATATTGACTATAACTTATTGTGTATTTGGAGGATGCAATTGAGCCAGCAAACTTTGAGATGTCTTTTATGTATATGATATTTTCTATTGAAAACTCACAGGATTTGCTCTTGGCACTTCATGGGCTTTGGTTTTGGCCAAATATGTCTTTGAAGGCTTGTGTTTAACTTTTTTACTCCCAGTATTATTCTTTGTCTCTCTGTCTTTCTGAATTATATGACATTATATATTGCTGTAAATATATGGCATTATACATTGCCTGTATCAGTAATCTGTCCCAGAAAGAGAGAGAAGTCAGGGTTTGGCCTGTCAATCTTTAAGATTAAAGAGTTGTGGGCATAGCTTCAAAGAAAGGAAAAAACAAATTACAATTATGGCTTGTTTTGCAAAGATCTGATCACCCAATCATCCAGTCACAAAAATATGTGTTCGGTATCATTTGACAGAGTGCAAAAACAATAGAGAGTAATGTAGTGAATTGCCCCAGCTCTTTGAAATTCCTTCTCTTAGTAAACAATCTTCTTTGCACTTCACCAGTAATACCAAGTGTCTTCTGCTTAGCTCTCTCCTGAGAAGGATTAGCATGATGCAGTAGAAGCAAACAAAATGAAGATCCACCAGCATCAGCAATCTCCCCCTCCAAGCTGACTCAGCTCAAGCATCTTATTACTTTGCCTCCCATAGCACCAACCCACTAGAAATCCCATGGACAGTTCTTAAATACTTTCTAAACACACACCACCACCTCTTCCCAGGTAGTTCCAATTTAGTACTTTGGCCTCCTACCCTGGCAGTCAACAGAATATCCATGGTGTCCTTCACCAAACACTTGTTGCAGGCATCTAGATTCTGCTCTGCAAAATACAGGAGAGCAACACTTTGCAGTCAGGCAAGTTTTGCCTCAAGCCCCACAGCTTCAGGGTAGTTTCCAGTAAAATATTTTGGAGAATGCTACTCTTCCATTGTCTAAATATCATGGTTTAAATTATTTATCATAAGAAATTTGTGATATTCAGTGTTCTTTGAGCACTTCTTGGAGAAGACTGCATTTCCTCTCAGTTAAAGACTGTGCCTCAGTTAACAGGATACATAATTTGTATAATAATCATGTGTTGCTATATCTTTGATCTTAGTAGTACACTGGGAATTTCACTCAGTTTTACAGGTAAAAATGACCCTGAAGGGAAACAGTATGGAAAGTGTTAACTATCGCATAAGATTGCTATGTTACTCAAACTGGACTAATCTTTGCTTAACAGTATTATCTTCAGTCTCTTCAAGAGTTGTTGTTGTTGTTGCTGTTATTATTATTAGTTATTAAGCCAGTCTTAAATCTTAAAGTGCCTGGATAGGAAAGTTTGAAATGAAAGGACTTAAATGTATCAAAACAAAAGCATATTGTGCCCTTGGCTTCTGCTTTATAAAATGAAAAAGGCTGACGGTGCATATTTCAGACTAAGCACTATACTCTAAATGGATAAACCTCTGTAGCTTTAATGTAAAATAAACCCAACACTGATTAGTATATTCTCTTCCTGTGCACAGTTGCATTGTTCTATATATCCTTAGCATGATTAGTTGGGATAATATGCCTTGACCTGGATGTTTGGCTTCACAATTAGAATCAAGCAGCAGTGTTTGTGAAGTTGTTTTGTATAATTGGAATTAGCTTCTCTCTTCATTTTTGTGTTTAGATAAGAGTCGTTATAGCCCTTGAGACAACAGCAAACAATAGATTATCCTCCCGCCTCATTGCTGGAGGCCTGTGATTGTCATTCTCTTTCCACAGTGGATGGCAGTAATCAGAATTTTCATTCAGGCTGAAAAAAATATGATAGTCAGTAGCCCGGGTTGCCATTGCAGAGGCTATAATGAACTTTGATGTATTTTACTATAGAAATGGAACTTCAGTCTTTTACTGTGGGAAGAACTTTTCAGAATAAATATTCTTAGTAAATCTTCCAGGAAATTTTACAAAGGAATTTTTTAGGTGAAAAGAGCACCTTTTTGTTGTGGAAGCTCCCAGACTGAGAAAGTGATCAGAATTCCTTCATTGTATACATAATTTTAATAATTAGTCATCTGTTGCTAGTGTTCCATTCTACAGATTAACTTTTGCTAATGATAGAATGACTTTTTAAAAATAAATTCATATTAATGTTTTTGTTATGTATGTAATATATGCAAGGCATACACATGCATGTACACACCTGTGTAAATACTATCTATTATTAAAAGTATTAACACAGTTCACACTCAGAAGAGTGATTTTAGAACAGGTGAATTTGCACTATTTCTCTGTAGCTATGACAGTTTATGAAGAATACTGTTTCAAAAATATCTGTGTATTATTTAAAGTCCGTAGTGGGAAAGCTGGCTCTTCTCCACTTTGTTAACAGACATATTAGTGTTACTCATATGTTAATAGGGAAAAAAAATTCTGACATAAAAATCGGCAATATTAACTACTGATGAAAATACCTTCAAAATGCTTGTTCACTCATTTTGTATTTTATTTTAGCTGAAGGCTGAAGCTCAGGTACTGGCATTGGCTGTAGTGTTGGTAGTATACTTCTGATCCTCACATATTCGTCTGAAATGACTTGCTCATTTTCTAAGAATTTGTAAATAATAAATTGGTTTGCAGTCTTTGTAGTATGCTGGGCTTTGTACTGCTGCGTGTGTTACTCCAGATAAAACAGATCTCACTTTTGGAGTGCAGATTTCTTCTGGGTCTTGTTGAAGCTCACTAATTGTTGGGTTACAGTAGCTCTACAGGGGACAGACAGGAGTGGACTCATTGCAATCTTCTGCCTCACAGCTGAGTCACTTGGAAGAGGGAGCCATGGCAACAGCAAGGTTCTTCGTGTGTATGCAAATTCCTACAACTCTTTGAAGTAGCAAAATTGCTGCTGAAGTTGTCTGAGCAGAGGTGCCTGCTGATGTAGCTGAGTGCCACAAGTTCTGTTCTGGCAGCTGGATGAGGGTGGGTGACACAGGTCTGGTCTTTCTGAGACTGGAGTGCCAATTCAAACCACTGCTGACATCAGTATTTTCTGATGTAAATGGGAAGATTTTACCTGTTTTGCAATACTGGGGGCAAAGCAATGGTGCTGGTATTAATTAAAAGATATAGAAGGTAGACTAGTCTGTTTCATTCAGACACATTTCAAACCAGTTAGTTTAGCTACTTTGTCTGGAGCTGGAACACTATACTGACCAAAAGGGAACAGAGGACATCTCCAGGATACCTGTCCTTAATCTGTGTTTATTCTCCACTAGTGAGACTGACTGAAGACACCATACTTCAGCAATATAACATCCTATGTTTTATTTGCGTTATTGCTTTTCTCAAGACTTAGAAATATTTATTTCTGAAATACTTATTCTCTTATTTTGTTGAATTTTACTTTAAAGTAAATCCTATAAAATTTCTTCATCTAGTTTAAATTTTCTGGTATAGTTTCCTGATCAATATCTCAATTTCCTTCCTTAATTTTTTGGTTGTGGCTTTATGTGGCAGCTCATGAAATATATAGAATAAATTTCAAGAAAAACTGAAGATTGGCTGGTGCAGTTATTTTTATTTAAAATATTTTGGCTGGCTTCAGAATTGGCTTTTTCTGTATATTTATGGTTTGAATCAAATGCTAACTCTGTAGCTACTGGTCTTCATTTATTTTCATGATGGGAAAAAATAAGAGCTTCAATGGACCTGACATAGGTATTTTATAGGTGTGCCACAGGTAAAGAATCTACTTTTTCTGACATTTCTATTGTGCAGCTGTATGCATTGAATGAAGAAACCATCAGACTGGTTGGATTTTATGATGGTTATTTAGAAAAGAAAATGCTACTTTGTGTCACTTTATGACTTAGTTCTTTATAAAGAATGAAGAGCCAGATTCAAATTCAAATTGCTTTGAATTATTCAGTTATGCCTCTAAGAAAACCCAGATCAAAATCTGGTTAATGCTCAGCAGTCAATTAGCAGAAAAATACAGTAGCTAATGACAGTTCCTTTGGGCTCATAGTGCCTTATGCTTACAGGAACTTGGTTATGTGGGCATTAGTCATCATTTCCCAAAATTTATTTCCTAGCTAATATCATAATAGAATTGTTTTAAACTGTTCTCTGCCACTGACAGCTTTTTTGGATGACCATCTGAGGCATTTAAATCAAATGTGAGATGCATACTTTGTTCCTCACTGTAAACACATAGGCTATGAAACTTATAACCAAGTCCTTCCTTTCTTTCCTTTAATTTTTCTGCTAACATAAGAAACTACAAAATATGTTTCTTGGATGCTTGGTATATCTAAGAATTTCTTACTGAGGGTAAAATACAGTGAATGGAAAGGGCCTTAAAACTGACACTCTCAGGCCAGTATGTTTCAGACCATTGGATTTTTAAGGCATTTACTTTTAACAAGATTGGTTTTATTTAATATAAAGGAATATAAGGAAAAATAACAGTGTAGTACTGCTTAGACTATTCAAGTCTCAGGATAGCTTGATAATTGATAACTCTTCTGTCAATAAAAGGTCACGTTTAATTGATGACACCAATTCCTTTTTGTCTCTCATCTTGATATTAGAAAAGTGACATGTCACTATTGAATTTCATAAAAGAACGGATGCATTTAGTATTTATGTAACATGTAGTGATTTAATTATATGGAATGAATTAAATACATAACTTTCTTTGTCCATGCCTTTAATAGTTTGCCAGTAATTTGATGTGATGATTTCAATTAAAGAGATAAGTAAAACAAAACCAGAGTGCCATCTGCATAGTCCAGTAAACAATTAGCACTTAAAACAGTGCAATAGACCCTTGTTTCCAATTTATCATCTATTTTTGATGACAGAGTTGCACTTGGTATGGAAAATGCCTAATGAGACATTAATGTCCATAAATAATATAATTAAGATAAAAACGGGTGGGCCAATCTTGTTACCAAAATCTTTTTCTGATGTCATAGATCATAATGTGACTGTCTGGTCAGATAAGTTTGGTGTGTTTTGGCTGGTTTACTTCTAAAATGTAACACCTCACTTGTGTAAAATTCATTGGACTTCTAGGAGTAGAAGTTGCTGGAGTGGGAAGTGCAAATATTTTGAAAATGTATCTGAGACAGTGCAATTACAGGTTTCATATGATCCGTATTCTTCGTGACTTTCTTTTGTTTTTGATGGCACAACCAGTAGATATTGCAAGAACTGCTTGTGACTAAATTAGAAGGGAGGAGTTTGGATGCATTCATTTTGATTTATGTTACATTCAGCAATGGAGGGACCCAATTCTGATTAGAGTCCAAGCTTCATCATGGTAAGAATGCAGAGAGGAATAATTGTAGATACACTTCATAACAATTGGGATTTTTTAGGAAGGTCAATTTAATGCTGTACAGTTTTTCCATTTATCACTTCAAATTATGCTATTATGAAACAAGAAAGAAAACAGGTGTTAGGGATTTATGGATGGGTTATAAAACAGGATTTCTAGGCCTGTATTGAACTCCTTTGGTTTTGGATTTGTGTTATAACTTTTTAACTCCCTAAAACATACTCAGAAAATATTTGAAATATTTTTACAAAACTTATTTAGAAAGCATATTTTTGCATCTAATTCTGTTATATATAAAAATAATGCTACATAGCTGTACATTAAGTACCACTTTCTCGGAAGATTAAACTACACAGTCGTTAATCTTTCTGATAAAATGTTCTAAGACAGTATATTCTCGCTAGGTTTGATGGGAGTCAGTTTTCCATCTGAGAAAATGTTGCACAGGCCTATTTATATTTTACAACAACCTGCATGCTTATGGTCCATTTTATAAATAAATGTTATCAAATTTTAAAGCTGTGAAACCACTGTGTTGATAAATGGTGAGGATAAAAACATCATCGTGAGCTAGTCATGTTGAGACAGAATAAATAGGAATTTTACTCTCAGTACTTCCAGCCTAGAGCAGCTCATTGTCTTACCTTTCTTACAGATCATAATTTGTGTTGAGTACTGATTAATGAAAAACCACTCTTATCTGCCAAAAAGTACTTGATTTCACAAGATAACTGTTCCAGTGGCCACTTAGAGTCTTAAGATAATCTGTGTCATTTTGCAATTCTTTTGTACAACACAAGCAACATCTTCACTGAATACTTAAGAAACTTCAAACTAAAACATGCTCAGACACAATGATTACTCAAAATCAGGATAAAAAACTGATATCAGTCTCTCCAATGTTCCCAGTGATCTCTTTCAGATTTTGGAGTGCAGATAGTCTGTGACTCTGCGTAGCCACAACCCCAGCAGAGGGAAATAGAGATTCGTACTTGGGACTTAGTGAAAAAGGGCATGGAAGACAAGAGGAAGAAACTGGTTCTGGCCAAACAATGAGGTTAAAAACTGGGGAAGGTAGGATTTGACCCTGGTTTCCTCCAGGGCAGTTTTCTGAGACTAAGTAAGGAACTCGAAGTTATAAAATGTCTCTACATGGCAAGCATTAGGAATTAATTTGGTGAGGGATTAAATCTGCTAAGGGTCAGCCCATGGGAGGATTTGACAAGCAGCTAGAAAGAATTTGGCAGGGCCAGGTGAAAAGGACAGTGAGGTGACAGACTGGGATTAGTGTCTGGAGAAAATAAGGCTGAATAAGAATCCGGAGAATGGGGAAGAAAAGAAAATTCATAACTTCTAGGGCTGGAATGCAATGAATTTTAGTCTGCTTCTGCTTTTGTCTCATGAGATCACCAGACAGAGGAGCAGTTTCCAGCATCAGTGTAACACCCATGGCAGAAATACTGTTTATCATTTGAATCCTGTTTTAAAGTAGAAAACTGGAAAGAAATAGTATATCACAATCTAGTATTTCAGTTTGCAAGGGCCAGTTTTCAAACATAGGAAATTAAGTTTGTCTGGTCCTTATGTGAATGCATCAGAAGGAAGTATTTAATTATTTAATTGTGCCAACGTGACATTTTCTCCACAGAACCTGCCACTTATTTGTGAGACAGATATATCTCCTTTGGTGATTAAGTGGGCATTTTGCAGTAATGAATGCAATGTCTGTGAAACAACCAACCTTAGTTGTCCTATTCTTCAGGGTTTAATTTTGCTCTGCTTTTGTTCAGCATCAGCAAAATATAAATAATGCTGACCCGTCACATCTTCAGTGTTCTGAAAATAACGCTGTGCTAGTGGGCGTCTGATAGTCATGACAGAAAGATCTTAGGAAAAATGCCAATTCTGTTTTAATAACACTTTTAATTAGTATGTGGTAAATAAAACATAGGCTCATGACTTGAACAAAGAGGATAAAACTAAAAATACCGAATAGCTCCTCATTAAGGAGTTTCCAACCTGTGAACTGAAGGAGGAAGTGACCCAGTGGAAAAATAATAAGCATGTGATTATGCAGTTAAAAAAACTGCACTATACAAAGGCAGCTTTAATTTTGGCATTTACCGTTTGATTTCTTGACATAGTTTTGGTGGTAACATGGATTAAGTACGTAAATCTTGCCCTAGGAATTATCAGATGTTTGGGTTTAATTTTATTTAGACATCCTTTATTGATACTGATATTATTTTATAAATAGAAAATGGATGCATGAGTGTTTTCCAGAGAATAGATATTAAGCAGAAACTATGTGAAATCTCTTGTTCTGAATGTCTCAGAATTGAGGTTTTTTATTTAAAGAGGGGAAAAAGAAGAATTACATTAGCTAGAAGCATCTTATATTTTGCGGCAGGCTTCCAGAAAAGCAGTAGTGAAAGGGTACCCTATTTTCAGGGTACAAATGATTTCTGTGAGTAGGTGTAAGTCTACATGGAAATCTCTCAGATTTCTGTGACTTTAGGACATTAACTTGCATAATTTATTAACAGAGTAGAAAAGTTGTAATGTCTCTATACTTTCAGAGGTGTTCCTGGGTTTTTTTTGGTTAAGTTGTGACAATATTGTTATAGTTCCTTAATTTAGCATAAGTTTATAAAATGTAGTGGTATTTACGTCTGGTTGCATTCCTGACAGCTCCTTCTCTGAATCCATACACTTTGAGGCTAGGTGAAAGAAAAAGTCAAAAGGATGGGTTAGTTTTAGTCTTCTGGGGAGGAATCAGCTATGAAAATTTTTCCAAAAGAAAAGATTAATTCACAGTCTGAGCTCCCTAAAGGCATGCTGTGCCTTCCACTTGTAATGATGAGAAGATATTCATTGCAAGATGGATAAAAAGATGTTCTCCAAAGACTGTATTTTATCTGCCAGTAGTAGGACACAGACAAAAGCATCCATGAAATTAATTTTAAAACCATTTCTCAGAAATGTGTAAACATGACAGTGGCAGTGATCTCTCTTGCACCTCTAGGGTCCTATGTTTTAACTGTGATTGAATTGAGCTGTCAGATTACATGGAGAGTGACAACTCTTTACTAGCTGGATGAATAATGCAAAGAAAATGTTTGCAATCATCTTTTGCTGTATAAAATAATTTTTCTTACTCTTTTAAACCCCCTTTTGAGTTATATGTGCATTTGTGTGGCAAAAGGTATGACAAACGTATATGAATGCACACTTGTAAACTTGCTGCAAATTCACAGTATAGTAGTGAAATACTAGATAATTGACCAACTGAAAAATTCACTTAATATTCTGTCAGGTGCACACCATTAATCATTCTCTTCATCTGTGAGTTAAGCTTTTGCATTACAGAGAAGAATAACATTAAAATATTGTTGGCCAAATTCTAGGAAAATATTGCAATGCTGAAGTATTTATGAACTCATTTATGATGCAACTTTTTGAACTTTTTTAGCTTAAGTGTATAAATTTGTTAACCAAAGATAATGTTTGTGCTGAAAATGAGAAGCCTGAAGTTTGTGTAAGTTTTGGTGTTTCTTGAAAAACCAGGCTGTTTAAGGTAGCTGCTGAAAATACGCAGATTAGTAACTCAGTGCAGGGAATTGTTGAAAAGATTGTGGCGAGCACTGTCAGTCTACTGACATTAGTGGAACTGTCACATTGTTTTCATGCTACTGTTTTTCTTGCCTATTTGTTTCCTTTTTATGCTTCTCTTCCTAACTCATATCCCTGAATGTTAATCTAGTTCAGAACAGCGCATCAGAATTATCTTTTCTAATCAAGCTGGTTTGAAGTCATTGACATTCCATTGCCCTTCCCGAACTTGTTCTCCAGGTTATTTTGACCTTATTGGATGGGAAAGGAGGGGGAAATGTGTAAAATGACGCAATAAAATACCTATGAAAACTTTTAAAAGGCTACAACTGTCGATGTGCCCGTATCTGATGAGGTTAAAAATTTCCTGAGAATACTCAGCAGTGACAAATTAATTCAGTAATTTCCAGTGATTAATGAAACATGTTATTTTTTAAATAAGCAAAAAGACACATTGCAATAAAATAAATACATGTTGCATTTTCAAATCCATGCATTTTAAATCCTACTGTTACCAATATTCAAATAGGACCATCTCTATTTCTAAAGTCTGTGAAAGAATTTTTCTTCTCTTTTATACACAGTAGATCTTTTGTAACATTTTACATACAAATCGAGAAAGAATTTTTAATCTTTTTCCTGGAAATCATACTTTTATATGACTCATTTTGTCACTGTATGAATTGTGGCTTGATTGGGAAAAGTTTATGAGAATGCTCTGTTGGTCTTGCAACAATAACTTTTTAGGGTGATTTAGTATTTTTGACAAGCTTTTTCAGAAATACAGTGTGAATTTTCAAGTGATCTCATCCTCGAGGTTCTCACTGTCCTCCTTTTGCCTTATAGCTCTGTCAGCACTTTTCTCCTCCTTTCCCCATCCTGCTAAAATGGCCTATTGGTTTGACATATTGATCCCACTTGGTCCCATGACTAATATTGATTTTACTCTCAATGGGACCGTAGTCTGTCATCAAACTTATTTTTTCTTTCATATCAAGATGACATTTGATTGGCTTATTTGACACTAGAAGGCAGCTCTGCTTGGTTATGATCAATACACTTGTATTCTCTGTTCCTTATCATTCTCAGTAAGACTACATTAGCAAATGAACCATGAAAATGCTTCAACTACCTGTCAAGCAGTAGGAAAATTTTACTCCTGTTGTTAGGCAGTGTGTGGGTACTCCACTGGAGTCTTTATTGGAATTATTGAACTTCTATCCCTGTGGTACAAGTCTGCTGTGGCATCAAGTTAAAAGTATAGGAGATTTTCAGCTACAGGCATATCATGTTTCAGTTTCTGTTTACTTTGCTTATATGCATGAAGACACTTTGCAAAGTTGATCCAAATTAACTGCGAAAATAATTACTTAAACTATATTAAATGTGTCACTGAACCCTCTTATTCAAAGTTAAAATGGCCTTAATTCTATTTGTCAATAATTTTCTCTTTCATTCTGAATAAGGATAGCCATACAAAATGTTAATACAGTTTAACTAATCTCCTTCAAAGTCGCAGTTTAATTAATTTGGATTAGTTCTTCAGCATCCATGTTTAGATCAGGCTTTTTCAGAGGTACTGACTTTAATAGTTCAGATACAGCCTATTTCATGCCGTTGAATATTCAGTGCTATCAGAAGTAGCGAAGAATCAAAGAAGTATCATCTGTAAGAAGAGTTTCCCATTAGTCTTTGATGCATAATACAAAATATGCACTCAGTAACTTACAGGGTTGTGTCAGAGATAAAAAGGCTGTGTTACTTTTTAAGCCATAGTTAGTACTGCAAGTCAGCCTCAGCGTGTCTTTGTGTGTGTGTAGTGAAGGAACTTGCCTCATCTATGTACATTTTTTTTTTTTTTTTCAACTGAGACCCTCACAGGTAGCCAAGTGATTGCTGTATGCTTGGGGGAACTGACACTGTGGCTGCCATCATCACTGCCACTTAGAAATACAGGGAGAATTTGAAAAATCTCTTTCTATACTTTCTGAGTGAATTCAGGCTTTCAAGCTGAATAAATCTAGCAAAGTACAGTGACAATTTAGAAAGGGGATAAAGGAATAAGAGGAAAAATTTCAAAGTGGTTAACACAAAATTTAAGATGGCAAAAAGAGAACAGTTAGTTTTCATTTTTCTCAATCTTATTAAGTAAAGAAATCAAGCCCAAATAAGAAGTTTTCCCTTTCATGGCAAAAAAAACAAGCATGGTGTTTTGTTAGTTTTGGTTTTGTGGGTTTTTTTGGGGGGGTTTTTTGGTTTTTTTCCCAGCCAAATGCCTCCGTTTTCTGTACATTTCTATGTTAACATAGTTACGGGATATTATTTTTTCATACTCTAGTTTAATCTGGCCAAATGACATTGCATTTTAGATAAAAAAATATTACTTGGGTAAAGAAATACTATTTCTTACCCTGGTTTTATTTGTGTCTGGCAAATTTAGACTCTATCTACATGACTGTAATCCTGATAGATGACTCTAATATAAATGGAGGTACATATGTTCTGCTATTACCAGACATGAAAACGGGATTACTGGAAGTATTAATATTGTATCTGAAGGTGTTATTTCATTATGTTTAACCATTATTTTTAAGTTACAGCCAAAGAATGTGCAAAGATGTTTTCCATCTGAAGCAATTATAGCAGGAAATATCCATTGTTAAAATATGTTCTTAATTTTTGTGTCAGAGTTGTCCCCTTATTGTTACCATTATTTCAAGGTATGGAGTTCTATTTTGGTTTTGGTTATTCTTGTAACAGTTTTGTATATGGTGCAAACATATCTGATGAGTTAAGGAATACTGACCTGGATTTTTTAGCAGTGACTCACTTTTCTTGAAATTTGCGTGGTTGAAACTTTGGATGAATTTAAGGACAGGGAAGAAACCTTGTAACCAGAACTGTCTTACCTCTGGAGCACAGTGGCTTTCACATCTTTCAGCTTTCCTATAAACCACTTGCAGGGGGTTACCTGCTTCTGCATTTTTTCTACACAGTTGGTAATATGCTCTGTTGTGGGAAAGGTTAGCAAACACATACTACCCTGTAAGCTGTAACTGAGCTCATTTACCGGTTTGGTTACAGTGAAGGAGCTGAAGTGTTCAGGTACTATTTTTGAAATTATATTTCTGCATGAATGTGGGAGTTCTTGAAGCCAGTGTCATCCCACTCATCACAATTATTTTTCCCATAAGGTGAATAAAGTAGAAATTTGCACATAGCCATTAACAAGAAGTTATTGCTTGTAAAATGTGGTGTTTCATCTCATTAAGGAATAGAAAATAATAAAAAGATCCTGATTTTTTTCTTAAGTGTGTTAACATGCTGTTATCTTTGATTGGAAAAGCACGAGATATGGTGGGTTTCTAAGCTCCAGGTATTTTCCTTTTGTATGCTATTACTTCCTGTCATTACTAGTCATTTGTCATTGCAAATGTTGGCCTTAAAAAAAAAAGCCAAAACCACATTTTAAATTTTAGTGTTTTATTTTAAAAGGTATATGTATCCTCCAGTATTTGCATAGGGAAAGGACAGCAGTCAGTGGTCTTTTCTATATGCCACTGGTTTGTGTGTGCAGGTAGGGTGAAGATGTAAATAAGATGAATATACCTGTGCTTGGGCTCTCAAGTTTCTCATTTAACAAAAAAAAATAGAGGCATACATGTTTATGAGATTCACAATGGGTTTTGTGAGTAAGTGGCTGAAGTATCATGTTTACCATTTTTCTTTCAGTAAGGAATAGACTGTATGATATTACACTGAAAGCAAAACCACAGTAAATTTGCACACGTAAATCACCAAATCAAACAGTTTACAATCCTGCAATGTTTTCATATCATTAAACTATTAGACCAACTTTCTGTCATGCTTGCATAATGAACAGATGTGAGTAACCAGTGTATTTGTCTTCATTGAAATCAGTGTTGTTTCTACTTAGGCTTCTCAGAAGAAAATTACTTCAAGAATATTAACCATCAACTAATTAAGATGTACTTAATTAAATGCAAATGCTACTTAGCAAAAGCAATTGGGAGAAAGGCATGTGATTAAGGAATTAGCAACTGATTTAACACTTGGAGCTATCTGCTAGGCACCTAAGCATTAGAAATGAATGTAGAAGCTTCACTTGATAGAATAACACAAGGGGAAAATACACCATCTTTTCACATAGAGTTTGTTGAAAAATTTAGGAGTCAATGAAGCAGGATATATTGAGGTTATAAATTGTAGTTAATGTTGCTTTATGTTTGATAATTAGAGAGGGTAAAAATTCCAAATGATGAAAATGTATTAGTATTTTTTGACAACTGATTCAGGAACTGTAACAGAAAATAATTACTAAGGTAATACACTGTTGCTGCTATTTTGAAAGACACTGCCATTTTATTAACATTAAAGCTTTTTTTTGGAGCAGGTATGAACAAATACCATCAACATGATATGAAGGATAGTGGGATTAAAAAAACATTTAAAGTTTCCTGTTGTCTGTCAAAGTATGTGTTATTTGCTAGTGTTGAATTGATTCAAGGGCAAAAATTGTTCTGCCAGTCAGATACTGCTGCACGTGCTGCTTTTCTTCCTCCAAATACTCTTAAGATTGTTGAGCTAAACAAGATGGTAAATGATGAATTTCATGTAAATATTATCGTTTCCCCTTTCTGTGGCTTATTTGATTAGGTTTTCAGAGATAAACTTCTAAATTCTCCCTACTGAAAAATCTGGGTCAGCTTTTTGAAGTTGTGTATACATTTCAATTAGAGACACGTGCTCTAAGAAAGACAATGTTCCTCAGAGAATTCTTCCTCTGTAAAGAAAAACGGACAACAAAACAGAATTGCCAAAAATCAGTCCTGAGACTGAATTTCCAATCAGTAGTTCTGAAAAAGTTGAAGTACAATAAGAAAGTTTGAGGAAGACACATTGCAAGTGTCTGATTATGAAAAGGAACAGAATTTGAATGAAAGTATTATGGGTATGCATTGTTCACGATGTAGTTCTCTACCTCTTCTGATCATTTTAAAAAGAAAAAGTCACACTACTGCTGGAGCACCAAGATTTGGAAGAAAAACATAATTTGCTGTGACTGTTCATGCTAGGCAGGCATGATTTTTCCTCTTGCAGTGAACTTTGTTAATCAATTAGTCATTTGAAAGAAATGCAGAAGTATTAGAAATTAAATCAATAATTTCAGTTTATCCTGGTGATTGATTATTGCCTGATCATTTGCAGATTTAAGGTGTCCTAGCATGTGAAGATGTATGGGGTTTTGACAAGTTTGATAGCTTTTCTGTAATGTGAACAATTTCCATTTTGCATTAGACTAATCCTCCATTGTGTTGACCAGGTTATTACTTAAGAAAACCTAGTATGGAACTTCACATTTGCATACATTTGTACATTTTCTCATTTAGTGATTTTCTTGATTTTTTTTTTTAAATTGTCTTTAGAATAATTACAGTTAAAGTCATTAATAGTTCTTCTATACTCTTACAGTCTAGTCATGACATTCCTGTAACTTTGAGGCAAGTAGATTATAGACTGATGATCTTTTAGTGGAGAAGGATATGTTTTACTAACTGTGACTGTGGTTAAAGTTAGTTCCAAGTGAAAAACAGGACTGAGCACATAGCACAGATCTGGTTTTAGTGAGTTTGGAATATAGGTGTACTTTTTTCTTGATGGGCAGAGTCCACACAACATTTTTAGCTCAGCCAGTCTGACACATTCTGAGATTGACAAGGGAGTCAGTGTAAGGACAGGTATAGGTCCTCATGTGAAAGGAATGCATATGGGAAACTGCATGGGAGTTCAAGATAAAGAACATTCTCAGCCATTTCAGCATTTACAACCTATACCAGAGGCAGTTCAGTAGTTTCCTGTTGATTGTTTTTCTACACAGGAAAGGAAGGAAACAGCCAGTCTCTACCAGCACAGCTCATGGATTTTGCTATCGTGCAAAGTAACTGCATTTTTCTCCTGCAGCCTCCATGCTTAGAGGCATTACTGAAGGCAGTTAAGTAATGACAAGGCGTTCTTCACCCACAAATACTTTAAAAGTTGAGCTCTGGAGTGCTTTTCCAAATATTTCAGCTGCCCAGCAGTTTTCCAATGGATGACACGTCACGTATAAGATACTGACACAAGAGACTTTTTTTTCCTTCAAGTTGAAGATATAATAGTACATTTGAACACAGTGACATAAGCAGTAAATAATCTGAAGTCTGCAGTTTTAGCATTTGGTCTCAGTTGCTGTCATCACTTGTTTCATGAACTTTAAAATACCACTGTAAAATTTGTTTTACCACTGTGATATTCCTATCCTTTACTGATTACACAAGCATGTTAACAATACTGTTAGATATTAATGTTCAAAGCACTCTCTTGATTTAATTCTATTTATTCTTATTTTATTGTCAAAATTTACTCAGTTTATATCAGGTTATAAGTCAGTCTTTCAGAAACTACAGCTGGTTTCCTCGTACAGAACTGAGATCAGGCTCATTGATTTATTACATGGGGCTCCAGCAGCAATTTTATTTTATGCTGATTTTTTAAAAGTTGCTCTCTGTGCCTCATTGAATCTTGCAATCATTTTACTTGTTCATTTTAAGGCTTAAAAAGCATTTTTCTCTCTGTTAAGCACTCGCCTTTCCATTTACTACAGGTCAGAATTTGGCAGCAATTTTTTGCTGTCCACCAAAGCATGCACCATGTTAAAAGATGCACAATAAGTAAGAGGGTTTCTTTACCATGTCTCTCTAGTGATTCCAGCTCTAGGAATGCTTCCCATTGGAACTTTCTTAAAGCATTTTACAAGAAACACATATATCAGACACATTTTACAGATGAGTACGCAAAAACACAAAGGACTGACATGACTCAACTACATTAACCAGAGAAGATGGTCTAGCCCAACCTTTAGCATCTAGACTAAATTTTCACGGATACAATACCTGCTTTGTGAATGTAATAAAACAAGAATGGTGATATGGATACAGTCTGATATTTATTAGTCAGTTCCTCCTGAATGCTATTCACAAGCTACCTCTCTGATCTGTAAAAATTTGCCTATTCAGTAGGAGGTTTGGGGTTTTTTGTTTGGTTGGCTTGGTGTTTTGTGGTTGTTTTTGATTGTTTTAAAGCAACTTAATAGTTGCGTAGTTCAATAGTGGCTCTCATGTGTGCACACATACCAGGAATTCAAGCCAAGAAGTTGGCCAAAAGGAGGTTTTAATGTGGTGGCTTGCTTTGCTGATTGTCCAGCTGGATCCACCATAATTATTTGAGGAAGAGATGTGGATTCAAAAGGCTATCCCCTCGGTACTCCTCACTGACGTAAATCTGTAAAAAAAAAATCCAGGAAAGGTTTAAACAACCTTTGACATTTTAAATTCTTGAAAAAATAAACCTCTTTTCCCTCCTGACATTTTTACATGCTGTCATTTCCTCAAGCAATTTGGAGTTTTTAGTCCAAAATGTGTGTCTCTTGCCTGAGAAAAATATAATTCAACAACATAGGCATTGTTTGTATATATGGACTATTGCTAGATTCCAGGTTTTAATGAACAAATCAGCTGACAATTGGTGAAGAGTTCTCTTGACAGAAATGTCATATTCTGTTTTCATCTCTCTGCTTTTTACTTTTTGCCATTCTACATATAAGTAACCCAGGGCAGAGGCCTTTCAGTCATGGTTTTTGGTTCTGTCTTCAATTCTTGAGAAGAACAAATTTATACCCATAACGTTCAAATAAAAGCATAGAATCATAGAATGGTTAGGGTTGGAAGGGACCTTAAAGATCATCTAGTTCCAACCTCTCTGCCGTGGGCAGGGATACCTTCCACTCAAACAGATTGTTCAGAGCTCCATCCAACCTGGCCTAGAACACTTCGAGGGATGAGGCATCCACCACTTCTACAGACAACCTATTCCAGTGCCTCTTCCCCTTCACAGTAGAGAATGTCTTCATTAATCTTCTCTCTTTTAGTTTATAGCCATTCCCCACGTCCTATCACTACATGCTTTTTTAAAAAGCCCCTTTTCATCTTTCTTGTCAGCCTTTTTTAGGTACTAGAAAGCTACTGTCTAAAGGAAATGTCTCATTGGATTCTCTTCTTCAGGCTGAACAACTCCAATTTTCTCAGCCATTTCTCATGGGAGACATATTCCAATCCTCTGCTCACCTTCATGGCCCTCCTCTGGACTTGCTTCAACACACAATGGCAAACATTTTCAAATGGGACATTTTCTAAGTAGTCTTTACACTGGCATTGTTCCCAGCTTATGGTTGAGTGGCTCCTGGTAGTTGACTACACTACACACTTTAAAGAGGAAGGCAACAAAGGTCAAGTTGTTCATAAAATCATTAGTGAAATGTCAGAAACATTTTAGTCTAAATAAAATATTTCCCCGAAGATAAGAAGTACATTATAAGACATTCCTTCCAACTACATTTCTATGCTATTGAATTCATCAGATAAGAATTGGACAGTTGACAAAAACAAAATGCCAATATGTAAGATAAATACCTCTAAAATATTTTCTCTGTCAAAGCAAAGAAAAAAGATAGGCTTTGATTTTGGGAGAGAGTGAAGGCTTGGTTTCATTTGAGATATAAACTCAAACTGAAACTAAGTTAAAAGTATTTCTCATTGTGGCATGAAATTTAGCTTGAGTTTAAAGTTAAAAGCCAGTAGGTGATAAATAAGTTCAGTATAATGTTGTTTGTTTACATTGTGACACACTTTATTGTAATAGTAGCATTTCTTGCAAAGTGTGCAAGCATCCTAGCGGTTTATCTTATTGAGCCTTATCTAGCAATGGAACAGTTTGGGAGTAGGGTTCACCCCTTTTCCAGCCTTTTTTCCTATCTGGAATAGAAGTTTACAGTCCTCTCTGTCTCTTGTCCTTGAACCCAAACACATGCCCATTCTGATGAAGCAGAAAGGAATCCCTCCTGCATTGGTGTCAGGGTGTGATGACCTGTAATATAACAGAGGGAGCAATTGATGCAAAGACTGAGTCCAGCGAGGGAAGCAGAACTTGGCGTAGGAGAGCTATGAAGCCTGTGGCAGGGCTCAAATTTGTATTTTAATATGTGAAAATATAGCTGTTGAGACTGACTTGATCTCAAAGGTCTTTATAGTTCAGATGACTATGACTACTTTGGGCTATTTTAAAAACATGAGCTTCAGGATTTTCCCTGGTTTTCAGAACCAAGGAAGATTGATGTTTGTAGTTCTGTTGTGCCTAAATATTCTGTATGAATAAAATAGTTGGCACTGGTTAAAAGGATTCAATATTGAATGGATGGCCCTCATCTTTTTCACAAAGAATTTGATTAATACTTCTGGGACTCATGATGTGTCTTCAGTACTAAAGTACTCCTGGTTTCAGGAATTCTTATTTAAAAGGTTCTAAGACTGTAAACCTGGAATGACAAAAAATGTAGTTTATGTAGTTTCTATTTTGATTAGTATTTGAATCATTTTATTATTATTATTCTATTGAGCAATAAAGCCTAATTTGAGACTTGGTAAAGCAGTGTTTTTAGATCTTCGTCTTAATTTATAGTGTGCTCAGTTCTCACTGAATTAGCTTTCCGATACCATGTTGTAGTTACTAAGAGTAACAGATCATTCAATTACAGGGTATTTAATCAATCTCTCTAGCAAGTATTTTGTCTTATTGAAGACTTAAGTTTATTTGCAATCATTGATAAGACATTATTTTGTTGATACTGGGTATTAAAATAAAGGGGTTGGCATGACGGATTTTAGAAGGTGCATAATGTAGACAACTCCTTTTGGTCCTGTCAAGATCATGTAAGATTCAAGAGTGTTTCAGTAGATGAATCATAACAGAAGGTTTTATGCTCTAGTACAACAAAGATCATATAGCACAAAAGGTGTTGAGATGCTTCAAAATGTTATCCTTTTTAGAAAATTAAAAAAAAACCCGAAGTGTTTACGACTGAACTGGCTATTTCATGTCTTAATTGTATGTGGTTACCAGGGCCTCAAAAGTCCAATGTACTCATAGATGCAAAATTTTCACAGTTCCTCATAACAGTCATTATGTTATAATAACAAGGCTAGAATTCTAAAAAGTGGACCCAAATCTCTTGCTCCTTCGTTTTTTCCATCATTTGCTCCAACATGAAGATTTATCATGAGACTTAAACACTAGTTTAAGTGTTTAAGAGTGTTTAAGTTTAAGACTTAAACACTAGTTTAACCCTGCTACTTAAACACTAGTTAATATTTCATTAAGGAATGCATACCAACCTGGATCTTTTTATTATAATGAAATGTGTACCTACAGAATACAAATGCATAGATCTTGTTATATTTCCATGACACAAAGACTGATGTGTTGCTGGTTTGCTAACAAATGGAGATCTTTCTAACCAAACAACATTCTGACTGCAATTTACTGCAGCTTTTCATATTTTGATGGATAGCTGCAATTCAAAGGATGAATTGTGGGTTATAAAGCTGGCTAAGTTGGGATGTTTTTCCCCTTCACCCACAAATGCGGATGAAAACTGGGTCATTACTATACATGTATCTCCATGTACACAGTTTTCCATAGGTGTATTATATACTCTGTTACATTTGGATTTTGTGTGGGATCAAGTATGTATTACAAAATGAAAGCCTAAAGACCACCCAGGCTGGCATTCACTTCATGAGAATATCGAATCAAACTAGGTTTAAGTACGCTCTTCTAGAATCGAGGCAGAGGAGACAAGTGATTTTAATAAAAAATCTATTTACCTTGTTTATACAGAAGAACAGAATCTAATTTATTTGTGTGCCCATCTGGACTAGATTGCTCATTTTAAGTTAATTTAGCAAATGATAGACTGCAACTGGCCTTTTTTTTTCCCCAGGAGAAGAGGTTGACAGACAGCTGTGTAGAGATGCCATCTACCCCATCCCGGTGGTGTGCGAAGCGCCGTGCCCAAAGGACTGTGTGCTCAGCATGTGGTCTGCGTGGTCCTCCTGCTCACACACCTGCTCCGGCAAAACCACAGAAGGGAAGCAGATGCGCGCCCGCTCCATCCTGGCGTACGCAGGTGAAGGTAAGGGCTCACACTCTCTCAGGCTCCTGTCTGATTGTGAATGCTCAACTGCCTTTGTAGTGACAAAGTAATTTCTTGATTGACAGGAACAAATTATTAGGTGGAGTTGTGGGTTTTTAAATATAGCAAAATTGTTTAAATGGTTATCCTACATTTACTCCTGGTACCTAAAGCTGTTTTAAAGAGGTTTTATTTTGCTCATTTCAGGTAATGTTACTATGTTTTTATTAATATGCTTAATGTTACTGTTTCTATTTCAGATATATGGTTTTCTTGTTTTCCATTAAAATTAGATGAGGCAAACAGTTTATCTGATACAGACTAGCAACCCCAATTTAGATCTAATTTGGAAGAATATAAGTATCCTGAATGCTGAAAAGATGAGAATTTTAATGGCTCAAATGTTAGCAAATGGGTTCTGTAGTTTCGTATCTCAAATTGGTAATTTATGTTATCCCACTAACATTTTTATTCATAGCAAGGCTTTGGTTTCTGCCCTGCAAGTCCTCACTTGTGAATGGTGTCTGTTTATTCAAATGGTCCTTGTGCAGTGTCTGCGGCAAATGCAAAGTGAAGACATAGCTGGAATATAAAGGAGAAGAAGAAATAGCTTTTAGATATAGGTTCATGGCTATTCTTTGATGATTTTCCCTGATTCCCATAGCTCTTGGTTGGTTTTAAGTATTTGGAGAGGAGAAAATATATTCTATATAAACATGGTTCAAAAACAGCCATGTCAGGTGTGCCAGGGTCCAGCTGATAAAATGCCTCGTGCAACACCAGGAGCCAGGAGACACAGGCACCAAAGAGTTCTTGGAAGGTGTTTATCCACGTGTATTACTGACAGAAAAGTTAAATGCCTTCAATATAAAAGGATTGCATGTATGTGTTAGTTCTTCTTTTAAACTGTTAAACACTTTATTACTTTTCATTAAGATGAAATTTAGCTGAAAAGTGAAAGCTGCAAGGTATGGAAGCAGTGAAACAGAGTGTTTGTAAACTTTGCTGTTTGCAGACACAGCTAACTTTGCTGAAAGTGTACTGTGTATTTGACGGAATTTGGGTGATTGTAAAAAAAAATTAATATAGCATAGCACTTCCAACCTTTTGTCTGAAAGGAACCTTTGCTAGAAATTTAAGTGACAATAAGAACTATACTCTATTTTAGTAGCAGATTCAAATCATAAGTTATTTAGATGGATCTATGTAACAATGTAGAAACACTTTTAAAATTATAAACAAAATTGGGTTTGTGTTGCTCCTTTTTTTTACAGTGTACCAAACAGACTCATTTTGGGGGAAACACAGAGCCAGATAATTCAAATAAACATATATTCAGGTTCTTCTTGCTTGTCCGTGTTGGTCAAGACAATAGATTTTCGATATACTTTTGTAATTTTACTGGAGACAGAAATTTAAACTCCTGACAAGCATGCCCCAGAAGTGAAAACCTTAATTACTGAAAAAAATATTTTACTTTCTTAGGCTTAATCTTAAAAGGTACTCCTTATTCTGACTTTGATACTTAATACAACCTAGTTTAATTTACAAAGCTGCAGATGCAGCAAAGCTGTTCAGCATAGCCTGGATTTTAGGTATTTTAGGTATGTGATTTTATTCCTGTTTGTTGTGCAATGATCAGAATCAGCAAGGAGTGATCACAAAGAGAGACAGATCTCAAACCACAGAGGTTGTAGTGAAGAAATCCCTAAAGTAAGGCTGAGAAAGCTAACTCATTACCTGGGTGTTGTAGTGCTTCATCTTTGCTCGAACCCTGGCTTCTTTCCTGCTATTTCAGATCAAGTTATTCTGCGCTTTTTTTTAAGGATACAAGCTGGTAGTTCTACTCAGCTTACAGGAGTGCACTCACATCTTGGTCAGATTTCTTCAACACTGTGCTCCTTTGCACTCTGTACAAACTCCAGAGGGTGAAAATATATAAATAAATGAAAGAACCTTCCAAGGCTTAGGGTATTTTTACAACTCTAGCTGGAAGGTACTTTTCAGCTTTTCTTGTACTATATTCAAAATGTATCAGTTTAACTTTTATTTTTTATGCTTCAGTGGAATTAGAGTTATTGTTATTTTTGTCCTCTTACTCCTGTTATGCCTTTTAGTCATTTGTTACGTGAGAAATAACTGAATGACTTTTCACCTCCAGAATTCCATGACTGAGATCAGCTGTGCTCCCAAAACATAAAATACTGGGTGCTGGGAGGTAATTTCATGTTCTAGGAGCACAGAATATATTCACGTATCTGAACATCTGTATTCTGTCAATATAAAAGGAAGCTTCACATGAACATCTTTTGGAAAACATACAGCTCTCAGTTCTATTCAGAACGTAGAAAAAATGCACAGAACTGTAGATGGAAGCTCTGTAAGCATCATGTATAACTAAAAATTCAAAGTTGTATAAATGTAAGACAATTCCATTTGCATGTTAAAACTGAGTTCTGAAAACAGCTATCACTTCTGTTCAGGTGAACAGTCACACAAGTGTTTTGGATTTCTGAACCTTTTCTTGAACTGTTGGTATGAGAGACAGACCAGGCTAGGTAAGCTATTCCATAGTAATTTCTGTACAATGTTGCCATGAGTTTTTACTCAAAAGACAATAGAACAAATATATTTCACATAAATATATTCTATTCCTATTATATATCAGGACTGGATATTAACTAAAGAAAAAATATGCAAGACTGTCGCAAATAATTTTTATTGTAAAATGATATAAGGAGTCCAGGTGTGGGACCTTGAGCACACACATCCTCCTGCTTGTCATTCAGTCCACAAGCCCAGGAAGATCAAAGCACTGCAGGCATTACATACGCAGTGAATACTGCAATACCTCAAAGAATCTGAAGCATTTAATTGTTGTTCATTTGGGTACCTAAACATGAACACCCCATTGAAATTTTTGAGGATCGATAGATACATGTGAAATCAGTTTTTTTAATCTGGCTCTAAGATGGTTTTTTATCAAGTATTGTCTGTGATTGTTCAGTTTCTCTCCTCTTTGAAATGAAAAATACCATATTCTGCCTTTTTGCTTGGCAGATAACTGTCTGTAATAGAGCTATGTCATTTCACACCTAAGAAATTATTTTTCCTCTTATTTCCCAGCTATCTCTGCTGCTGAATTGGTTTGAAGAAACCATCAAGTTAACATTACTGGCTACCAGGAAAAAACCACAGCCTAATTTTTTTTTTTTTTTTTGTTATGACTTAGAATAGGAATAATTCAGCAGTATTATAATAATTCCTCAGTGTCGAGAATAGGTTCACAGGAAAAATATAAGCCCTATGTAAATTACAAAAGTGAGAAAGTTTTCTAATGAGCCCTGGGATACTGACTGCCCCTCCAGAACCACACTGATTCCTGCTTGAGCCAGGAGCTGACCTCAGTTGTATGCCCTCTCATCATCATTTCTTCATTCTGAACAAGACCCTGTTCTTGTGGTCAAACTACAGAGCCTCAAGCACGGTGTGGTCATGCACATCTGGGATGGGCTTATTTACTTGCATTCAGTGGAGAGAAAGGAGTCTCTTCACAAGATAAATACTTACTGTGCTTTGTGAGATGACTCCATGTGGAAATGAGTGCCACGATAACCATTTTTGATATTTTTTCTGAGATCATTGTCCTCAGCTTGAAGGTTTGAAAGGCAAAGTGATTTATAAATTTGCCTGTCTGTGAGACTGCCTAGTGTTAGCTCATTTGTGTCACTGTCAAATATATCTTCATGGTACAGTAAGAAACTCAGAAAAGTCACTGCATCAAAATATAAAATGACAGCAAAGGACATAGTGATGTTATCTGATACATCATATAGTTGTTCTGCATAAATCTAGTAAGCCTCGTTCTTGAATGTAGGGTTTGTCTATTTTTGTTTTATATTCTGTTTAATATTTCTGCTCTTTTATATTCCCTTCTCACAATAAATCTTATATAATTAGTAGTGTGCACTGAGACATTACTACTAGACCTGAGACTAAGAAGTACTAAATGAATCCTAGTTTTTCAGTCAGTAATATATATGGAGATTGATTCTGTATTGGTCATACACTGCCATAGAGTGACACTGGCAAATCGGTGCAATACAGCACAACACTGATGTTG